>JAADVZ010000076.1:0-62315 GCA_023335925.1 Pythium phragmitis | reverse complement strand
CTAAGCGCGCCGGTTTCGTCAGTGGATCTATTTCCAAGCTTTATTATCCGTAGTGTTTGCTATAGAGTCATTTTGGTTTTGGCGTCGTTTTGGTGCGGGAACCACCAACGTCAGTCATGCAAGTTTCAGTAACGTTAAACAATTTCATTTTGTGAAAACGTTCTTCCTGTCTTGAAGTTGCCTTTTCCAGACTATAATTCCAAAACAAGGTAGTGTGGGGCTCATCATGATAGAATCAGGTACAAAATTTTGCCTGTCCCAGAGCCGTCAGTCTTTTCCTTGGCTGTCGAAATGCTGCTGATGCCGCCTATGCTGCGCCGCTGCCCGCTGCGGTTTCCGCAAGATGCCGCGACAGAGGCGCTGCTTCGGACCCCCACAACCGCTAGAGCGAGTGCGCTGTCTACTCGCCGTCTCGTACGTACTGCTTGCGGCTTCCAACGCATCCTATTGACGCGGCTAGTTACCGGAAACTCACCGGTGGTTTCCCTTTGGGCAGACGTCCGCTTCCTCTGCTGTCATGCAGTCCATGGAAGAGCTGATCGACCACGCTGCTGTACGTGGGATCTCATTCCCCCTCTATCCATCAGGAAGGCTTATGTATTTTTGCGGGCGTTGGCACACAGGCGGGAAAGCGCCACGAGCAGGACGCCAAGGCCGGCTCCTCCGACAGCCACTTGTTGGCGTCACCGTTTCTCCACACGCGTCTGGACGAATACGCCATGGTCCACCCAACCGCCGTCGTCGATGCGAGCGCCTCGCTCGGCCGCAACGTTCGCGTGGGACCCTACAGCGTCGTCGGACCGGGTACGAGTACAGTATTGGAGGACAGAAGCGGTCCTCCTCATTGGATTACCTCTGATCCGTTCGTTCTGTGTGTGTGCAGACGTCGTGCTGGAGGATGGAGTTGAACTGAAGTCCCACGTTGTCATCGAAGGCAGGACTCGCATCGGTCGGGAGACCGTGGTCCACCCGTTCGCGTGCTTGGGCGGCGAGCCGCAGGACAAGAAGCACAACCCACACGTCGCTCCCCACACGTCTTCGTTGTTCCAGCTAGAAATCGGTCGCCAGTGTGTCATTCGTGAGCACGTCACGATCCACGGAAGCACGTCCTACTCGGCTGCCATGCCGACGTCGCTGGGCGATAACTGCTGGATCTTGTGTGGTGCCCACGTGGGCCACGACGTTCAAATTGGAAGCCACGTCGTGCTATCCAACAATGTCTGTGTCGCGGGCCACGTGGAGATTGGCAGCTTTGCTATTATCGGCGGGCTGGTCGGACTCAAGCAGCACATCAAGATTGGCAGCCTCGCGATGGTTGGTGGCGGCAGCGCGGTCGATGGCGATGTGCTTCCGTACGGCCTGGCCAGCGGCAATCGTGCCAAGCTACTCGGGCTCAACCTCATTGGCCTTCGGCGAGCCAAGATTTCTCGCCACCAGATCAAGCTCATGCTGCGAGTCGTACGGTATCTCTTTGGCTCATCGCTGACGAAAATTGCTGCTGTGTGCCCGAAGACCGGATTTGCCCCTGCACTCGAGTACGACTATATGGACCAATCCACTGATCTGGCTGGCTCGAACTGACAACACGCGTTTGTTTGCAGTCTCCCGCACCACGACTCGGTGCTTTTGCGAGCATTCGAGGCCAAGCGATATCTTGCCGACCTCGAGATTACTCTCGAGGGTAATCCGTTTGTCCACGAAATCGTATGTGCTCAAGATATGAATGATGTTGGTGTTCTGTCTGATCTTGACGCTCATGCTTTCTGCCGTAGGTGGACTTTGTGCTGCACTCCCCGGATCGTCCCAAGTCAACGCTATGCAATGCACTCCTACATTGATGATGCCATTTCGACCCACGGTAAAAGAAACGGCTACTCGTGGCGCCAGAATACATACATGCACATAGAGTCTCTGCACAAATCTATCTGGAGAAGCTCGCGACTGTTGGTGGTGCCCATTGACACTCTGATCGTTTTCGGCGTTGATGATGGCAAGGAGCACTGAAGAACCGAAGGAAGGACACCAGCATGGCGATGGAGATGAGCATGCTTTACCAGAGGCAGAGGCCCTTTTGAGCTTGCAATATCTGTCACCAATTGATGGAATTCCCAACGCCGAAGCTGCCGCGGTGTCGTCTTCTCCACTCCTCCTCCGGCCTGACAATGACAATGATCTGAACACGAGAGCTGACAAGTCGAAGCAAAAGAAGCCGAAGAAATCTCGAATGGCGTCCGCGTCTGGAGACCTCCGCGCACCACGCCCAAGATCGAAGAAACGCGATTCGAACGATGCTTCCACAAATCACTCTGGTCAAGCAAGGGGTGGCCTGACGAGTGGAGATGCTCCAGCACAAAGTCAAGATCAATCCTACACGCAGCGTGTGCCGCGACCGGCCTTGAGTTTTTGTTCCGTGTCGAACTTCTTCAGTGGCTGCGTCTGCATCAAAGGATCTCTGCTGCCGCCCGTGAGTGTGACAGAACTTTCGCCATTGTCAGCGCAAGCGGAAACGAGGTTGAAGTCTCTCGACAGAATATCAAGAAAAAGCCAGGTGGAGGTGTTTGTGCGCCATACCGACAGTATGCCGGTGTCGAGTAACAGCATCACCAGCTACGGACATCCGATCGTGGTCATCAATGTTGTTGACGTGTTGACGGGGCTTCCACTGGTGACGAATCTGCATACACGACCGGCGATATTCCGTCCAAATATGCTCAATGCCTTTGAATGGAATTCGGCCCACGTTTGGCGGAACCTGACTTTGACCGAGTTTCTTTCACCCCAAGTCGTCGTTCTGCTGGAGATTATTGAGCCGAGGCAACGAAGAAATCCTCAACGACCATCAAGTTCAGCGCCAAAGCGGCAAGATCAGAACAGCACAAGACGCACCACCGCCAACTCCACGGATATCCATTACGACTTGAAGAGCGAGAGATTCTATCGACGCATCGCATGGGGTTTCTTCAAGCCGATCAATGCACGTGGAAACATTCGACTTCCGCTTTCTATGCTGGACGATGCCAGCGAGCGTGGTAACGCTACCTTGCGGCTGCAGCTCTATGCGTGGTTGCCTCTAAGCTGGCTGGACGCGCACCAAGCCCGATCGCAATTCCAGTGGACTTCTGAGTCTGGTGATGGCGTGCCGACAGTGTTTCTGCAGTACCAACGACGCACTCGGGCGCACCTACCGTGCACTCTTCACGTTGAGATCCGACCTGTGGCGGCGAGAAACCCTCCGACGCAGTTTGAAAGTTTTCCTGAAGGTGTATCGGATACAACGGCGAAGGGGATAGAAGATCCAGCCGAAAGTAACCAGAACGGGACCGTCGATCATCCTATCGTCCAACCGAGCGCGGACAGTGTGGCAGACGCCGCCTACAGCGTTCCCGGTCCGTTGCTGCATTGCAAGCGCCATATCGGTGAACCCTGCTTGGTTCCGCGACGCGTGTTACATCGCCTCCCGACAGGACGCAAAGGTTGCTCGTGCTTGGCATTCAGTCCCGACGGACTCTTCATTGCCGCTGGTGTCCACCATGTCACATCCACTGCCGACGAATGGGTCATCCAGGTTCACGAGATCAACACGGGCGAACTCTGGCAGAGCTGTCGTGGCCACCAGAGTTTGGTATACGCGGTGGAGTGGGGGCTTCTGGTGGATGGAAGCACAAAGTCTTTTCTTTCGGCATCCTCTGACGGAGCCGCCATCCAGTGGGGACTAATAGTACGCGATGCTTCCAACTCACTGGATCGAAGCAACGCGCCAGTCATACTGCCAAGCCGGATTTTCCAACACGCCCCATCACCAGTCTTTGTCTACTGCTCCATCTTCCACACGACGGAGCCGCAGCTCATCGTGACAGGAGCCTCCGACGGTGCCGTTCGATTATGGGACGCATCCTCCTCCACCAATTCGAGTCGAACTTACATGTCCACTCCAGTCCACGAGTGGAAGATCGTTGGTGGGCAGGGCCAACCGGTTGCAGTCCACAGCATTCGCATGGAGGCAAAGCACAGCGGTCGACTCTTCTGCGGCGATTCAAGCGGGACAATTACCGTGTGGGTGCCCGCGATGTCTTCCGCTGGGACACCAAGCTACGAACTGAGCAAGACTGTGCGCACGGGACAGCGCAGCATTGCGAGTCTGGCGTTGCACCCGCGAAAACAGCACTTGCTCGTTTTGACGCACCCGCACGCGTTATTCCAGTACGAGACGCGCAGCTTTCTGCTGCTCCACAAGAACTACGCGGGTGTGGAATGCGACCAGCTCTTGGCCAAGGCAGTCTTCTCTCCGGACGGCCAGTTTGTGGTGAGTGGGTCGGAAGACGGCGTGCCCCACCTCTTTCAAGCAATCGAAGGTGTCCGTCTTGCCGGCGCATCAGGAGGTCTGTGGGGCCATCGCTTCTTCCATGGCTTCCCGCTCTTGGAGATCGCGTGGAGTCCAACGTCCCATGTCGTTGCGATGGGCGCGTACGGAGCAAACCACCCGATCGTCATTCTGTGCGCAAACCGCGGCGATGGCACGGTCCCCATTTCCGCAACCAGAGACGAGAAGCCGTTGCTGGATCGGCCGCAGTCTGGAACCGCCCAATTCCAGAAGAACGATCGGCAATCGCGAGACGAAATATTCGTGGGATCAGATACAACGCATGACCTTCGCGCCGTCCGGAATCCGATGGTACCAGCCGTCTACGTGGCAGATCTACCAGGGAGAGATGAGCGGGCACTGCAGCGCCGGCAGCAGCGGATTGAAACCAGACTCGCACGGGAACTTGAAGGCGCCCAACCGCACACTTGAGTCTCGAGGGAGTCGAGTGGAAGGGTGGCCTTGCCATCCGTCGATCGCGCAACAAACACAAACTTTGGAGAAGACCGGATGATCGGACGGACGATCAGGCATCCGCCACACGCTCCTTTCAGAATCTGATCGACCCAAGTACGTACTGTAGTGAAGGGGCACTCGGGTGACGCGAACTGCTGCACCCACGGAAAAAAGATCCATCAGTGACCACCGCAATCAACCGTTTCGGGTGTGTGATAACAATCAGCAGCAGCTTCAAGGTCAAAGAACGTGCTATCGAAGCGACACGTTTCTGCTTTTACAAATCGCCAGAGAGAGATTCCATGTGCTTCTGGAGTATGTAGCGACGAGCAAGATTCTGTAACATGTATAATCCCCGTCCCCGGTATTATACTCGAGATGCCTGTACAGTACGCTTCTGCACCGCTCAAGAGTTGCTTAGACCAGCACGACCATCTGAAACGACTGGTTTCCCATTGGCGTCTGCTGTTTGGTCCAATAGACTTATACGGTAGTGGGCGTTTCGTCGCGATGATGGCTTGACAAAACAGCGCGCGAGTCAACAATATCCCGTGTCAAAACAGGGTACATGTCACTCCTCAGTCTGCAATTCCACGACCGGATTCGTCCCATACGGACCAGCGGAAACCGCGGAAGCTGTCTGTCCCGCGAGCTTTGTCATTTCAAAGCAGATGGTTTCGGGAAGAAAACCCCGAGTCTCCCAGTTCAGCGTCGCCAAGTACAGAAAACCTCCAGCTCCTCTACGGCAGAGTCTGCTGAGGCAATCACAGCCAAGCCAATTTGGTGTCAGCCTCCCAACGAAGTGAGGCGCATTAGGGCCAACGACCGGCTCTCACGATGGACTCTGGACGCAGTTGACACTGGATTCAGAATGTCATTTCCGGATTATCCCCCTTCGTAGCGAACCGACCGACTATCCATCTCCATCAATCAATCAGCATGCACTCGGTCGCTCGTCTCTCATTTCTCGCCCTCGCGCTCACGGCGCTTCCCGCCATCCAGGCCAACCCCAAGTACGCCAAGCTGATCCCGAACGGCAGCGGCGTCGCTGGCGTCACGGCCGTGGGCCACACGGACCCGGACGCCGGTGGCGCGCTCAACGCGTTCGGCAAGGCCTTTGCCGCTGCCAGCAACGCCTGGACTGAGGCGCTGTGTAAGGCCGACTCGGACGGCGACGGACAGACCAACGGTGAGGAACTGGGCGATCCGTGCTGCACCTGGAAGGTCGGCGCCACGCCGGCCGTGGCCGCCGGCGCCAAGGACCCAGGAAGTGCCACGTCCAAGCTCGACGACGCCGCGCTCACCGCGGCCCGCGCGCTCTGCAAGGCCGTCGACCCCGGCACGGTCAAGCCAGCGGACGGTGCGAGCAACGCTACGCCCGCGCTCACGCCTGGCGCCCCGGCATCCACAGCTCCTAGTGCGGCCCCAGCGGCTCCAGGTGCCGTCCCCGCTGTTACCCCTGGTGCTGCCCCTGGTGCTGCCCCCGCTGCTGCGGCTGCCGGGTCGGGTTCGGGCGCGTACGACTGGGTGCCGATTGAACAAATGAACAAGACCAAGGGCGGCTCGTCGACGGTGGCTTCTCCTTCGACGCCATCGACGGCCACGAACTCGTCCAAGAACGGAACAAACTCGTCGTCGGCGGCGCTGCCGTCCACACTGTCCGCGCGTGGCACGCTCGCACAGGTCGTGGCCGCCACTGTCGTGGGGGCGATCGCGCTCGCACTCTAAGCATCCGCTCCCCCCATTTCTGTGTGAGGTGTGTGTTTGGCGCAAGTCTACCGTATCTCGGCTGCCCGTGCAAGTGTTGTCCGGCGGTCGAGAGCTATCCATCCGATGGCGCTCTCCCTAGAAGCCGTGGAGAGATGAGAAAAGCGAGAAAGCCATTTACAACGTAGTATGTACTGTACTAAATACGACGCTCATTTTAGTGGCGCGCTTGCCTTGTCCATTCTGTCGTTGATTCGTATTCTAGTCGCGGACGGTTCTTCTGTGGAATGTTCTCGGTGCGATGCACGAGCCGCCGCGACTGAGAACAAAGAAAAAGTGTTCTCGCCCGAGAACATTCTGCAGTGGGACATTTGCGATCGCACCTGGTGCTGCAGCGTGTGACTCGCTTCAACGTGATCCCGTGGCGGAAAGGGATCCTTTCTTCCTTCGCACAACGGGACTCGGTCGCTGGGCGTCCATTCCCCCATTCCGCCACCAGCGACAACCCGACCAGCGTCTTGTTCACGATGGCAATAGCTGTCGCCGTGCTCCTGCTTCTCTCGCTCTCTCTGGACTCTGGCGACGCGCGACGCGAGTACGTGGGGCGCATCCCCAACGGCAACAATGTCGGCGCGGCCCACGCGCTGGGCCACATCGCATGGGACGGCGACGGCCCGCTCAATGAGTTTGGCAAGGCGTTTGCGGCCGCCGGGTACACATGGACCAAAGCGCTGTGCCAGGGCGACGCCGACGGCGACGGCCAGACCAATGGCGAAGAGCTGGGCGATCCGTGCTGTGTATGGCGACAGGGAGACGTCAAGCCACCGCTCGTGACAGACGTGCTGTCCCACCCGGGCGACCATGGAGCAAAGCTCAACGAGACCGACTTGCACAATCGGCTGCGGATTTGCCAGGCGCTGCTCGCAGCGAATGGATCACAAGCGGCCGGAACCAACAGTTCATCGCGGAGTAACCGCACGGGAGACTCGGATCGAAACTCCATTCACCCACCTACAACAGCACTAGTGCCGACGCCAACATTATCGTCTGCCGCGGCTGTGGATTGCCGTTCGGTTGGTTGGGGAGTAATATTCGCCGTCACCTTCATCCTCGTTGTCGCCGTGTAGAGAACGGTCGTACGCAGCAGTATGCAAGGCGACAGCGGTTGCTTCCATTTTGACTGCACTTTGGTATTTATAGCTTCCCCTCCCTGTCTTTTCTTCTCTGGAAATCCACCAAGCATGAGTGCACATTTCTCCACGCAAGAAGCACAACCCACCACGTACCATTCTACAGACTGACTTCTGAACATTGAACCGACGAGCATGCCCCATAAGCCTGCGCAGGCCAAGCATACCTCCCATGTGCAGCTTGAACTCGAAGCACTGCTACGGTTCTTTGAAAGCACTGGCGGCCTCAAGGGTGCGTGGATAAACGACTCGGGATGGACCTCCCTCAAAGCAGCCGTCGAGCAAACTGGTGACATGCTCGTCTTGCGAGGATCGCTCGAGAAGCAGCTTCCGCTCTTTGGCGTGCAGTGGGACCGAAACCACGTTGTCGCCATCGATCTCGGTGCCAACGGTCTGGACGGCAGGCTGCCCAAGGAGCTTGCCACTCTACGGTCCTTGAAGCAACTCAAGCTGCGCAACAACCCAAGACTGCGCGGCCCCGTGCCGTCCGCGATGTACCGGATGCCTCGCCTCCAGTACTGCTACCTCGACGGCACGAAACTGGAAAACGTGCTGCCACATCAGGACGCCCATGCCTTCCAGATCACGCGACTGGGCTCGCATGGTGGACAGACCCACGTCGCAACCGTCAGTTTTGCCACAGGCAGTCGCGAGGCAAACTTGACACGATGGATGGCCGACATGACCGAAGCCGAACTCTTCATGGTGCAGACGACGCTGCAGGCGCGTCATAAGCCACACGACGTGCACGAACCTCACACACCGCAACGCACAGCATCAAATGCCACGGGGCCGGAACGCGTCGCCGCTGCAATCACCCTGCAGCGCATCTACCGCGCGCGGATCGCACGCACGCAATTCCGCAACTTTCTGAAGTCGCTCTTTCCCAAGCATTTTGACGTGTCGACAGGACTCGAATATTTTGTCGATTCTCGCACTGGCGAATCCATGTGGCAACGCCCGACCTTCGTCGCGAAAACACCGCGGAGTGAGGCCGCAGACAACAGCAACCAAGATCTGTGGCAAGCGTTCGACGACGGTCAGGGTAACACGGTAAGTCTTAGGTGCACACGCTTTTTCATACCTGTCCATTGAATATGATGCGATGGCTTGTGTCGTCCCACCGCCAATGCAGTACTACTGGAACAGCGTCACGGGCGAGTCGACGTGGGAGGCGCCCGCCTTTCTCTCGAGAATCTATCGAGAGCTGCGCGATCGGTACGGCACCGAAAAGACCGACGACGAGCGTTTCGAGTTGTTCTTCCAGGATATTGATCGAGACAACACAGGCTCGATCGATCGCGACGAATTTGCGCGCTTGTGTGGCGAGCTGGGCATGGCGATGTCACCCAAGCAGATCAACCATGTCTTTGACGAGCTGGACACGAGTGGGGATGGGGAACTGAGCCGAGAGGAGATCATCGCTTGGCTCACGCGGAACTTTTAATCTCATCATCTACTCGACTTTGTCATCGCATAAAATCTGGACGAGTTTCTCCGAGTCTGCAATCGTTCTTGTCATGGAGATGATCTGGTTGCCGCTGACCATATACGTGTCGGTAAACGAGCACGTCACAGTCTTCTCTGGATCCGGCGGAGGCGCGAGTTGCAGTTGGAGATGCATTCTCCCTGATCCGCTTTTGCTTGGCCCCATCTTCTGTATGACAGGTGTGGCTGGTGCGGCGGATTCGATGGCCTGGACTGTAACGTCAAACTCGACGACCACCGAGTAGCCGCTTGCATACACGCGCTTCTCTTGTACTGAGACGACATGGAGACAGCTTTTAAACAGCGAGCAGTACTTGCTCACACCGTGCGGTCCCTGGAACGTGCCCCAAAATGGAATATCCTCAGGAACCTCGGACTTGAGAGAGAAGCTCGAACTAATGACGGGGCTCAATACGTGGACGTCAGGCAATGCGAGGTAGACCATTTGTGTGCCCTCACGCTGCGTGGACACGCACTTGACCAGCATGATGTTGGCCTCCTCGTCGACCTCTGTGAAGCTCTGATGCCTTAACATGCGTGCTTCCGCCACAGCGTTCTGCAGCGCCTCGAACCATAGAGTCCGCGTTTCCTCGGATCGCGTCACAAACGTCAATGTCTGATCTTCTTCGCGGATGCGATCAAACACATCGATCTGGAAACCGAACGCACCAACATTCGGGTTCTTCACCGTGCGACCAAACGCGATCCACTTGCGAGCTGTGCACACCACAAACTTTTTGGGGCGAGATGTCGCCCACTGCGGCTTGTGTTGGATCCATAGCTGCTTCAACTTTGACCTCGGCTTCTTCTGCGCGGCTGGAGCAGCCGGAGACAGCATCCCAGACGCTGCCATCGCTGTCCCATTGTTCATACTTGAAGCAGACGAGCCGTTGCTGCTGGACGACGGCATCTTCGACGCTTCCTGCACAACCAGCATGCACGTCGACTTGTCGAGCTTGATTTGCACCTTGACCCATTTTGCGAGCTTCTGGTACACGAAACCGACAACCACGCGCTCGTCTTCGGTTGCGTCGAACGAAGTGCTTGTGTCATTGCGGAGAATGTCGATGATGGACTCGGGAAATTGACTCTGGACTCGACTCTTGAGCATGTCGGTCGGCAGCACGCTGTCATTTCCCATTGCCAGATTCTGCGACGAGCCAAAACCTTCCTTCTCCACGGGAAGTCGGCGGAATGGTTGCAACTCATCCGTGAGAAAGTCGCACGAGGATGATGACGCACGACTGAGGGGAAACACATCATCGATGTCTAAGCTCCTCCGGCCCATTGACCCGTTGCCACCACTACTACCAGTCCCATTCACGCCTGCATTCGACGGGAGCGCGTCAAGAGCATCCATTTGCTGATAGTGTCGTGCGACTAGAGACGAAGAAAACTCGCTCCATCCAGGCGTACTTGCTGTGTACTGCCGGATGAGTTCTTGTTGGAGTGTCGGTGAGCTGCATACTTTGTCGATCTTAACTCCGAGAACGGAGAGATGCGGGTCGTACGGGTGCGTCTTTGAACTCTGGTGGAGCTTCATCATAATAAACTCCTGGAGCGAGTTGGGGGGCCGGAAGATGCTTCGTAAGAACGGATTGTTCACTCGCCCCGTGGTGGTTCGATCGATCAAACTCAAATACAGCTTGACCAGTCGGCAATGCAGAACGTTGGCTTTTGGGAATTTTTCGAACAGATCCAAAAGCGATGTAGACAGATCAAGACGCACTAGCCGGTTGTCGATCGTGTCGATGCCCATGCGAATCACGGTGTCGAGAAACTCAACGATCCCCATGATCAACAAAATGGACGTCAGAGGTCTGTGGTTCACGACAAGCCGACCGGATGACGGAGAGAAACACAACGATGACGAGCACGTCGACGAGAAGCTGTCTTTGGTCGATCTCCCCTCGTCTTCGTCATAAGGAGGATACGTCGATGAGAAGAGCTTGCCACCTGGCAAACTTCTCATGGAGTCTCGACTCGTCGGGTCATAGTCAAAATCGCTGTCGTCTGGATCTCCGTCACCGATTCCACCGGACGCGTCATCAGAATCCGAGTCACTGAAGCAGTCACGGGACGCAAACTCTGTGATTGTCGTCATGTGCTGGTGAAAATTGATCGACGCACAAAAGGTCTCGATCAGCCGATACACGGAAGGGAGAAATAACGCAAGCTGCGGTCGGTCTGTTAACGAGCATTCGATCGCACACCGGATTACATCAACGACCAACATCGACGGGATTCCGATGATAGTGCTGTGGTAGGCGTCGAGAAAGCGAACTTCGAGCAGCGCGACTTCGGCCAGTTTGAGCAGCGTGTCCGGATTATCCATGAGCGCTGTCATGACGGCGTTCTTGATGTCACTATGCAATGACGGGTCACTCGGTGGGACCTTTCGTGGGAACAGCTCGCGCTCGTACGCTTCGACGCTCTCAAATGATGCGAGCTGCACTTTTGTGTGGATGTAGTACCGGAAAGTGTTGGGGAACTGCTGGGTCAAGACCTTGGCCAAAATTTCCGCACATCCACTGACCGTTTCGTGTAGATACCGCGGTTTCTTGATGCTAAACACTTGAGCGCCACCTGTGTTGGGACCAGCGAATCGGGCCGCGCCAGTCGGCAGTACTGATACGATCTGGTGCACAATGCTTTGCGCGATGCCGTCGAGGTCGAATTGGCGTCGTTGCGAAATGTGGAGCACGCCATGAAGAAGCGTGGATACGTCCGCCGAGTACGCAAATGCTGCGAGTGCTGGAAACAGTGTCGTGCAGGAAGGTTCACCATCGACTACTGGCCCCGGGCACTCCATACTCGCAAGCAGCATGTGGACAGACGGGAACACAATAAAGTGTTTGGTGATCCGGCACATGTTCGAGACCAAAACGCTGTCCACGGCATCATCGTCACTGCCTGCGCCGCTTTCCGCAATCGCTAGCATGGACCCCAAGTCGCCGCTGTTGCTCTTGACCACTTCCTTCTTTTCCCACAGAAACTTGTACAACTGCCCAAAGATCGCTTTCCACTCGTCTTCCGTGAGATCTTCAAGCCGCAATAAATACCCTCGCACCTCGGGCGAGTCGAGCGCGTCCATGCTGTTGCCGTAGACGCCGTTCGCCACATCCGACAAGCTGTACGAACCGATGCTCATGCTCTGCGAGAATGGCTTGTTACGCTTGTGTGCACCGGTCTTGGACTTGTACTTGGATCCAAACGACAAAATCTGGCCTGTGTGGGTCGGCGACGAGACGCCGCCAACAGTGCCATCCACACTGAAGCGGCGCCGCGTTTGTATACGGGGGCTCGACGGCGGCGAGAACAAGAGCCGTGGCGATTTCCCATTGGTCGGTGTGCCACTGGCGGCATCGCCATTGACCGGAGATGGGACACTCGGTGACTTGGGTACGCCCGTCCACGTCATGGCCTTGAGGTAAAACTTGGCAATGATCTCGGTTGCAACAATACTGCGACGATACCTGTCGGGGCTGAGCCCCGCAGCTCCAAGCACTGTGCTGGTGCGCTCGGGCACGGAAGTCGCGTACCGAAAGACCGTCGTGATGCTTTCCTGCTTGAGCAGCGTCATCTGCACGGGCGAGAAGCCGCGCTCGCGGCGTTGCACTTGCGACACAACCGTCTCAATATCGTAGCACGCGCAGAAGACGTTCTGAAGCACATGCGCCTGGCGAAGCGCTTCCGAGTTGTGGAGCGCCGTCGACGTCGAGATGGCGTCGCGATACCCAGAAACCTTTCGCATCAGACTGGTCGACCCGGCGGCAGCCGCGGCGGCAGCCAGATCGGACGCGTCTGACGCAGGCGCCGCGTCAATAACCGACGGCGACGGAGCCGCCGTGTCATCCTCCGAGTCTGACTCCGTGTCCACGAGACACGTACACTTGCGCGAGCCAGTGAGTGATGGCATGATCGATCTCTTCTTAATCTTCCTTCTTTTTTCCTCGGGCTTGTACGGGACTGGGAACTACACGGACGCGTCGCGATGGTCGCCGCTCTTCTAAAGGGTGCGGGCTTTGGTATGGAGAGGGATCAGAAAAAAAATGTCTATGGGCGAGTCACGGCCGCTTGGATGCCGCGCGGTGAAGCCAATATAGGTGACGACAGCAGAGCCTTCCTCCGTTGTCGAGTTGCCGTTTCCGCGCAAATGGGGAAGGAAATTTGGGTGAGGCACGTCAATTACCTCTATTAGAGGATATCGAGACACATGATATACGATAATACAGGTACTTCCGTCAAACCAGTGTGTAAAATACAGCAACCACTCGAATAAGAGACCTGATTTCAGCGGTGCACTTGGCTTCATCACGAACTGGAGTTATTGGTCTTGGGTTCACTTGCGTGCTCGAGGCCAGTCCTCCATAGATCCGTGGCATTTGTTCCAGAGGAAATGGCCGAGACTGTCGTCGCCACGTCACGGTTCAAGGCTGAATGGGAGCGTGTGCTGAACTCTCCCATGGCATAGCTGATCCGTTCAGCGAAAGTTCAGCATGCCTCCAAGAGCTCTTTAGGTGGTCCTCTTCCAGGACCATGTTCTGGTACCGAGAGCGGCAGGATAAGCTTTCCTCGGGCTATGGAGAGTTGTCCCGATGTTCTAGTGGCCGTGCATACTCGTCGAAGGCACCCCACTCTTCATGCGTCGCGCTTCAGTGCTAAAGCGAGCGGAGCCAAAGTGATTTGCTGAACAGAGAAAGAACGGATCAGACTTCTCTCAAAGTAGCCGGATCTTGGGACATTCATGACCCCAAAGCTGATCGTCAAGCTTTGGTGCTGTTGTCCAAGGGGCAGCCCCTTGGACAGGTCGGATAGCCCCTTAGCCTCTAAGGCTTGGGGCTATCCGACCGAACGCAAATGTCAGAACGAGAACCCAATTTGAACCCACTTGTCAGAACAGGGACGTGTCCTCAAGTTCCAGTGACGAAACGAATAGCTCAGCCGACCCGTGTGTGGTCAGGCCCTGAAGTTAACTTACTGAGCGTGCGTGCCATCCTGGTTCTGACAACTGGATTCCAAATGGTTCATGTTCCTGACAGTTCTCTTGGCGACCAATGGTGTTGACCTGTCGACTACATGCGCACGGCTCATTATGTGCCACCACGGCAGTATATGGGGGGAGGTCGACTCTAATATCCACATATGTGTCAAGAGACACCTGGGTCCGTTTACTTCCACTAGACCAAGCGATGTGCTATACAGTAGAAGAGTACCGGTAAGGATAATCTCCACCGTTACCGTGTGGATGATCCTTCTCGAACCATGACGGTTCGTCCAAGTACTGTAGCCATTTCAAACGAGATTGCGTCAGTTCTGAGTTTCCATCTTACTTGCGGTATCAGCCTCCATGATACCGTGAGGTGTATGCGATGCTATGGATCGAACCCGATCCTATTTTGTGGCTTTCAGTATGCGGGAAGCTACCACCACTGCCGCCTTGCCCGCCGGTCATGTACAGTGTAGAGGCGCAACGATCGACTGAGATTATCAACTGGAGCAGACACTTCAATGTCCTGGTCTCAATTGGATCTATGAAGCTACGTCGCGCTTTTGTCGGAGAATGCCATTTACGCTTCACAGCGACGCCACGTTCGCTTAAAAATCCACTGAACTCCCCGCCATGACAGATATTTGTCCACCCAGTCGACGGCGGGAGTAGGTACTAGTCAACAATAATCGCCTTGGATCGACGCCACGGAAGCGGCTGGTTGGATTACTAGTGCGGTGCCAGAACTCAACCTGAAGGAACGAGCGACTTCCATTTTGCGTCTTGAAGTGGCATCTCACCATGGCGAATACGGGACGTTCGTGAACTGGCACCACCACGGACTGTACCCACCAGGGGGCTTTGTCCCACTGGATTTATAGCTCAGCATGGCACTCGTCGCTCATCACGCAACGTCTCCGCCCCACAGTGGTGACAAGGTCTGCCACGTGACCTTGTCGGATTCACTTTCCGTTTTGCCTCGTGCGAATTGGCTGACACCAGCAGAAACACCTCCGGTTTTCATCATGAAGTCGACAACTATGACCATGATGGCCTGGGCCATCACAGCCATCGCCTCCTCGGCGGTGGATGCGAGACCCATGCATGCGGGGATCGACTACCAGCGATACCTGCAGGAAAGAGATAATATCTCGAGCGAACTCGACGAATGGCTGAGCAAGTACGAAGAAGACGGCCTCGCGAACGGCTGGATTCCAGCGTCTGCGGCACGCACTTCGGACGACGCCGCCGAGGACCGCAAGCAGCGATTTTTCATGACCAAGCAACTTGTCAGTAAGCTCGAGAAAGAGCAACCAGACGCCCAGTTCACGACCGACACACCGTTCTCGCTCCTAACTGAGGAAGAGTTTGCAAAGTACGTGCGGAACTCGTACATCGCCGCCGGCACCCCTACGCTTCGCAGCGGCGACAGTGGCGATGTGGAAGACACTGGCGTCGCCCGTGACGCTGATAGCACGGAAAGCACATCGTCCTCAATGACTGGGTTCCTCAACAACCTAGATTTCTCGTCAATCACGTCGTCTCTGAGCAAGCTCATCAAGGGCTCCGGCGGCGGCGACTCGGAAAGTAGCAGCGCGGGGGGTACGCCATCAGCCGGCGCGCTGGACCCATCGAGCTTTCTCAAGAACGTCGACTTTTCGTCCCTCACATCGCCATTGAGCAAGCTCTTCAGCAAGAGCACCCGCCGTCTTCAGGTGGGCAGTGATTGGACCAACAGTGCCTGCAACACGCCGGTGCAACAACAGGGCCAATGCGGTTCGTGCTGGGCGTTCGCAACGGTCGGCGTCGTGGAGACGGTGCAATGCCTCTCGCTTGGTGGCAGAGTCAACAAGTACTCTGAGCAGCAGCTGACAAGTTGCGATCGCACGAATGCCGGTTGTGGCGGCGGCACTATCGGCGGAGCCCTGAGATATATCCAGCAGACAGGTCTCTGCACGAGCGCCGCGTACCCGTACGCGTCCAGTGCGGGTCGCGCACCGGCGTGCAGCAACGCGTGCCGAAAGACGAATGTGGGCATGAAGGGTATCACACGCGTGACTGGTGAGACGGGTCTTATCACAGCGCTCACCAAGCAGCCCGTGGTTATCGCTGTGCACGCCGCCAACGCCGTTTGGAAGCAGTACAGGAGCGGCGTGGTGACGTCCTGTCCGAACGGGCGCGTCGACCACGCAGTGATCGCAATCGGTTATGACGCCACGTCCATCAAGATTAAGAACTCGTGGGGAACTCGCTGGGGTGAGAACGGGTATGTGCGGCTTAGGCGTGGCGCGGCCTCTACCGGCACTTGTGGCATGCTCACCGACATGTCGTTCCCAGTGATCTGAGGCAAACCTGTCGAATATGATATGGCTACGATGCATGTTTTTAATGTTGTCCACCCCAAATAGTCCGTGTCTCATGTGGTCCACACTATAATAAAGTGTGTGCCTTTCTCTGTGCCATATGCCAGCATAGTATGCGCAGTTCTGACAAAGATCCGTCAATGGTGGTTCTTGTGAGGCGTCGGGCTCTCTCCTTGCTTCCATCTCCACGCGTCTCAGCGACTCAATCGCTCCACAGATTCACCATGGGTTATAGCACGAAGAGCAGCGGCCGCGCGACGCATCTCGTCCGCTTTGTCGATACGACCGGCGCGACACGTTGCGGCCAGCGCGTCGCTGAAGGCAGCTCCACGGTCCGCCTCGTTGAGAACAATGACCCACTGGGGAGTCTCCAGTTCACGGGCGAGCAGGCGACAATCAAGAAGCTGCTCGCGCCTGTTATGCCATCGCAGATTCTCTGCATCGGCCTTAACTACCGCAAGCACGCCAAGGAGACCAACATGCCCGAGCCGCAGACGCCGGTGCTTTTTACCAAGGGGCTCAACACCATTCAGCACCCGAATGATCCCATTGTGATCCCACGCATCGCATCCGATCCTCCGGAACTCGACTATGAATGCGAGCTCGCGGTCGTGCTCAAGGATACATGCAAGAATGTGTCGGTCCAAGACGCGCTCAAATATGTCGGCGGCTACACGTGCGCGAACGACATTTCGGCGCGTCGCTGGCAGGGCAAGCGTGGTGGTGGCCAGTGGTGCCGTTCCAAAAGCTTTGACACGTTCTGTCCGATCGGGCCCGTGCTTGTCACACCCGAGATCATCCCAGACCCACAGAAACTCGAGATCTCGACCCACTTGAACGGCAAGCTTATGCAGAAGTCGTCGACGGGCGACATGATTTTCCCAGTTGCCGAGCTGATTAGCCAGCTCTCGCAGGACATGACGTTGCCGCGTGGCACGCTCATCATCACGGGCACGCCCGAGGTAAGCGACTACTTTCTACGATGCGCATTTGCATTACCTAGACTAACGTGTCCTTGATTAGGGCGTGGGCTTCACGCGCAGCCCGCCAGTGTTCCTAGCGCCTGGGGACGTCATGGAAATCTCCATCGAGGGCATCGGCAAGCTCGTGAATCCCGTAGTGGGCGCGTCCGCGTTGTGAGATCACGCTATCATTCTAAAGTATGGGTTTTCCAGGCGATTCTACTGCTACCTAGACTTATGATGCTTGTATGACCCAAAATAAGTGAATGTAACTCCCTGCTAGTTTGCTGTTCTGTACCGTACAGTATCGGTATGAGACAGTCTGCGTTAAACGGTCAAAATCCTCATTCACTTTCATTCAGAGATGCTCGTTTTTGACTGTTTAACGCTGGCGGCTCGAACTTGACACTTCTTGTGGTACAAAAGTGTCAAAACAACACTTTACACAGGTGTCAAAATAGTCGGTTGGTCCGGATACTCTGGATTTGATTGGCTAGGATATGGCGTCACGTCTAGCAGGTACGCCAAAAGAGTGATGGTCCTACGTCAGTGATCTGGGCCGTCGACGTTGACGACGTCCCCTCGTTTTCTGGTCCATGCTGACCGACTCCAATTGCTGCGCCATTTCTCCTTATTGGTTTCTCCACGCCACAATCGAATCTCACTCGAGGAGGCGGACCCTCTTCAAAACGCCATCGGCAATCCAGCCACGATTTATATTAGGTCGGGGTGAGATTGTACCGTATACTGTTCTCGGTGCCATAGCAACGCAGCGAACCGAGCCAACTGACAAGAAGGAAGCCATCTCATCACCGCGGGGCTTCGTGTCTCCAGCACCGTCCCAAGAGACACGTTCGGGAAGGTCTCCACGTCGTCGTGAGATATTAGTGGGCGAGTCTGATCGAAGTCACCCACCACTGATTTGGGATAGTGGACGACAAAGACAAGCGGCGAGTACTGCAAAGACGTGCGCCAAGACGACCAAATGTGTGCGGCACCAACCTCCACCATCTCGGCGGCATGGGCACTTGCCAAAAAGCGCATTATCGCCATCATGTCCACCGCCGCCATCACACGACGCTTCGTCGGCACATCCGCGCTCGCCATGTACGCGTTCTCAAGCCTCCCGCTGGCCGCGCCGACCAGCGACTTGTCACTGAGCCTCGCGCAGGGCTCCGACTCAATCGCGCTCGAGCGTACCGACCCGTTTGCAATCAATGTCCGCAAGATCGCGGCCCGGATCGGCGTCAAGAATCCGGAAAACTTGTCGGTCCGGGTAGGTGAGGAAACGTCCGGCGCGTCGATCGGGTCCAACGCGACCATCGGACTCCGCGGCGCCTGTATCGTGCTTCCCCTTGATTTGTATGACGCCTTCTATGCGACCGATGAGCTGCGCCGCAAGTTCACGGGCCAGATCCCCAGCAAGGAAGAAGTTGACTTTGTGCTCGCCCACGAGGCCGCTCACATTGCGCGCAACCACTCGATCATCTCCGGCACGTTTCTGCCGCTGTCGGTTATCGCAAGCTGCTCCGCCATCAAGCGGATCCCCAACAAATTCGTCGCGTCGATTGTCAGTTGTGTCGGCTTGGTGGCTGGCAACATGCTGGTTTCGTGGCGGCTCGAGCACGAGGCCGACCACATTGCGGCCGAGAGCGGGTTTGTCCACGGCGGCATCCACTGCTTCCAGCGCAAACTCTCCCACAACTGTGAGCTGCGATCGCTCATGAATACGCGCATGATTACAAAGGAAGGCAACTACCTCGGCGACACGGCCCACCCATTCTTGACCACTCGCATTCACCACCTCAAGCTCATTGCGCAGGGAACGGCAGCGGCCCACGGCCACCACACAGTGGATCGAAACGTCCACGACAATCACTCGAGCTGTCTCTACTGCATGAAGATGTAATCGACCAAGTTGTAGATAGAATAGAGCATAGGCAACGGCATCAAATCTCAAATGTACAATACCGGTACTACAAGTATCACAACTCATGATGCAGCAGCATCTTGGGAATTCTCACACGTCACAGAGACAGCACACAATAAATACGCAAAATTTGCTTCAGTCACAAAATGCGAGTGTCTCTGTATCTGTGACGTGTGAGACGAACAGAATTGGTTTAGGAGAGAAGGTGTTTGAGCGCGGGAAAGAGTGCATTCATACGGTATTCTTCTATTGGTCTAAATTAACTGACATTCATATGGAAGCCTTCTATTGGTCAAAATTGGTCGTTTTCCACCCCGCGCTTTGCGGGAAAGAGTTGGCGATCTGCCCAACAAATTGCCGCGCCGTTGGAAAAACGTCACTCCCGCATTCAGCACCAACGCCAACTTCACCAACGCTTTTGCCCCCAACGTCAATTTCGCGCTCTATACCAGCAGTAATGCGAACGCGCGCCCAATTGAACGCATGGAAGGAAGTGACGGCTCAGCACCGCCGCGAGTCGGCGGCGTTTGCTGCGGCCATCGCGGCCTCTCGCCTCCCACAGGTCACCCCACGCCATGCACCACGCATCGACGCGTCCCACGCTGTGTCGGCAGCGCCCAGCAGCCCCGTAGTCGCCGCGCCAACTTCGCTAATCACACCCGAGAAGAAGACCCGCAAGCGCAAGCACAGTCTGTCGCACCCCTCCGCCTCGTCCAGCACGAGCCCACAGCCGTCGTGTCTGCCGCCTTCAGCGTTGTCGGAACCCACCGACATCTCACCCGCCGAGCGTGGCGCAAAGCGTCGACCACCGTCTTCGCCGGCATCGACCAAGGCAACCAAGGCGTTGACGATCCGCCGCACGCTGGATTACTGTACGGCGACAACTACCAACACCAACAGCAGCACTACGGACGCCAACAAGCCAACGTTGGCGCTCGACGCTCCGACGTCGCCACGCGCTGTCCTCGAGCGCATCGCCAGTGGCGACGACCAAGCGTCCCTGTTTGTAGGCCGCGCTGAAGAGCGGCTCCAGATCGAGCGCGTCTTTGTCTCGGCTTTGCCGTCGTCTCCCCGGTCGCCGTCGGCGGCGGCGGCCGCGCTGACACGTGCGCTGTTTGTGATCGGCCCGCCGGGCACGGGCAAGTCGTCGTGCGTGGCCCACGTCGCGTCGCACCACGCGTCGCAGGTCGTGCGCCTCAACTGCAGCACGTTCGCCTCGCCCACGGCGCTGCTGCAGGCCATCGGCGACCAGCTCACGGCGCTCGGCGTCTCGCCGCCGCTGCCGCCGCTCGACCACGCGCAGCAGCTCGACGTGTTCCTCACGTCGTCTCTCCACCGCGCGTCGTCTTTGACTGCCCAGCAACACGACTGCGTGCTCGTGCTGGACGAAGTGGACCACCTCGTGCGCCTGCCGTCGGCCGCGCTCAAGACCAAAGCCCAGCAACTGTTCGCCTTCCTCGTGCGCTGGGCCTACCTGCCCAACGCCGCGCTCCGCGTCATTGGCATTCTCAACGGCGTCGACATGCACGCACAGATTGCCTCCTTTCTCGCCCAGGACCCGCACCCGACGAGCGTCGTGCTCTTCCCGTCCTACTCGCTCGACGAGCTCACGGACATCCTCACGGCCTACGTTCAGAAGGCCACGGCCGACGCCATATCAGTGGCCGACGTGGTCGAGCCGCGTGCGCTCGAGCTCATTGCGCGCAAGGTCGCGGCCCGCGACGGCGACGCACGCCGCGCCGTCGGGCTGCTGAGACAGTGCGCACGCTCGAGCCTCCTCACCTCGCTGACCGACGACGGCAAGACCGAGCCAACACAAGTGCGGCTCTCAGTGCGCGACGTGCTCAAGTGCACGACTGCGGCGATCGCGACGCAACTCTCAGTGGCCAAGCAGATCGAGCAGCTGCCGCGCGCGCCCAAGCTGCTGCTCTACGCGCTCACGCGGCTCGCACCGTGTGAGACGGCGGCCGTGACACTGCGCGACGCGTGCGACGAGCTCGATTCGCTCCAGGCCACACACGCGTCGCTCGCGTGGCTGCCCAAGTTCCGCCTCGAGGACGCCCAGCAGCACATCGGCTCGCTCGAGTGCTACGCGCTCGTCAAGCAGACCAAGACGACCAGCAAGGCCAAGCGCGCGTGGCTCGCGACACTCATGTCGACCGTGGCGATGGAGGCGCTGGCCAAGGCCTTCCAGGACGACGAGCTGCTGCGGCAACTGCCGCTGCAGGGATAGATAGATAAAGCATCGATTAACGTAAATGAGTATACATTGTCTATGTGGGTAGTGTTACACTTAGTTCCGCGGCGTGCGTGTACTGACATCAGTGCTCGTTGAGCTGTTCGGGGGCGTCGGGGCAGTCTCGGTCCGCATCTGGGTCTCTAGTGCGGCCTGGGCTTTCTGGACCATGAGCGCGAGCAGCGATCGATTGAGCGTCTTTTTCGTGGGCGCCGGCAGCTGCTTCTCGACGGCCTCGGACATGGCCCGCGGCAGTTCCTTCGAGACAAACTTAAGCATCTCGACGCGGTACATGTGCGACGTCTCCGACGGCGCGCTGCCCCTGGGACGCCCGTGGGTCGCGGCCTCGGCCTCGTCGATCTGGACCATGCGCTGCTGGATATCGTCCGTAATGGCGCTGGCGATCGCGTCAATCTCGGGCGTCGCGAGCGGCTTGGCGGTCGACGTCGACGGCGGCTGTGTGCGGATAAACGCGAGCGTGCGCGAGAGAATGCTGCGCAACAAGTCGGAGCGGATCTGGGTCACCTGCATGCTCAGCTGGCGGACCGCGGCCTCTGGGTTCTTGACGGGGTTCACGGGAGCGACCGACGGCGTCGAGGACGTCGAGGAAGCGGACGAGGGCGTCGCGGCCGCGGGCGGTGGTCGCTTCTGTTGCTGCGTCCGCGAACGCTTGAGGCCGGCAAGCGCAGCCACAGAGGATGTCGCCGTCGTCGTTGCGGTGGCTGTTAGTCCGGACGCGGATCCAGAAGAAGTGGAGGAGGAAGGTGGTGGAGCCGTTGCCGCTGCCTGCGCGGCTGCCGCCGCCGCCGCCGCCGCTTGTGCGTGGGCGGCCTGGGCCACGTGAGCAGCCTGGAACGTATGGCGAGAGTAAATGTCCCAGTCGAGACTCGGGTCACCCGACGGCGTCACTGGATACGGGTACATGCCCATGGCGCCCATGTACGATTGGATGGGACGCAGCGCGTACATGGCGCCACCGGGGGACGCACCCGGAGTCGCCGCGCCGCGTGGTTTGCCTTCGCCCGCAAGATGCGGTGGGGGAAGTCCAGCGACAAAGGAGTACGCTGGCACCATGTGAGGTAGTGGAGTCTGCGGGTGGTGGGGTGAGTGCGAGGGGAACCCATGCGGGTGGTGATGCGGGTGGACATGCGACGCTGAAAACCCGAGAGCCTGAGCGGTCACAGCCGAGGCCGTGGGCGTCGGCGTGTTGCGTGTCATCATGATTTGCATGACGCTAAACACGTGCTTGTTGAGCGTCTGGATCTGCTCGCGGAGAGTCGCGACTTCGGAGCGGAGCTCGTCGATCTCGCCACGGTCGACTGTCGCGACCGTGGGGTCACCACCACCAGTGCCGCTACCACTGCTCATCCCAGTGCCGCCTGCACTGCTGGGGAGCGAGCGCCGCTTGATTTCTTTGAGCAGCTCCTTGTGGCCGCGCTGAAACTTGTCGTGGCGGAACTCCCACCAGTCCTTCGGGTCGACACCTCCGGTCACGTCCGGATCCACGACGCGCACTTTGCGGAACCCGTAGAAGTTGAGCTGCCGCACAAACGAGCTGAAGTTCCTGTGCTTGAAGTAGATGGGGATCACGTGCTCAGCAAACGCCACGGGGTTCTTGACAATGAAGCTGTCGCCGGCGGGGGACCAGCACGCGATCTGCGGAGAGCACTTGTCCAGCATCTCGTACGTCTTTTCCAGAAAGAGCGGTGGGGTCGGCGTCGAGGTCGCACTGGGTGTACGGGGTGTGCTGGACAACGGGGCCGACTCTACAAGCCGAGGACGCTTCGAGGGGCCGCCCGCATCGCGGCTGTCCGGAGTGTCCAGCCCATCGTCCGCGGGCGAGGACAATCCAGAACCGGCTGGCGATTCGGTGGTCGGTCCAAAGATTTCGGCTCCTCCGGATCGGTCACTGGAGCTCTGGACAGCGGGTGCCTGGATCCGGAGACCACCAGCTGCCGCATGTTTAGCCTCTGGATTGAGCGATGGCTGGTCAGTCGCGTTGTCGTGGTTAGACCCGTGCCGGATCACCTTGTTCGTGGCGGAGGGAGCTGCGAGATTCGTGAGCGCCTGAAGCGCCTCGGCCGTGGGAGAAAGTGACGCACTCTGCTGCTTTTGTGTCTTCTCCGCGGCCGCTCGCGCGCGCGTTTGCTTCTTCGTCGGGGAACTGCCCGTCATGGGAAGGGCGGTTGGCTTTAGACGAAGGCCCAAACGGTCTGAACGACTTATCTCGCCTTGTCACGCGTCGTGGGGCTCGCGCGCTCCCTCGGTCAGGGCAGCTGCGTCCCGAAACGAAAGCGGACCCACCGCGTTTGGATGGCAGGATAATTCCCTTCCGGACCGGACTGAGCAAGAGAGAGAGTCATCTCTGGACGGCGCGCGCGTGGAGACGGGACAGAGAACTGCCCTCAGTGCCAATAAATCCGCGTTTGGCACTTTGGTCTCGACGTGTCGCCCTGTCGCTTGTGCAAAAAGAACTTTCGAAATCGTACACCACACGCTTCTGATTGGGTGAAAAGAGGATTTCTTCGTGAAATGTTGAGGGTAGGGGGGACCATACTGCACATCAATGGATTCGGGTTTCTCTCATTTTCCTAAGAAGAAACCCGGCCCGTATTCGATGTCAGAGGTAATACTCCATAATAGAGGTAGCGCTCAGACATGGACACACTTTTGAGCAAAAAGCAATGGCGATGGTCTCCTCTTGGTCGTCGTCGACGCGTCCGCTGGCGCAGCAGCTCCTGCGCACGCGCGGCCAGGGCATCGCAGGTGTCTTTGAGGTTCTACTGTAAGTGCCTTTATCGGTGTGGTGTTCTCATACGGGTCTCTACAGTCTTCGTGCAGCAGCGCGTCCACTCGACGTCGGTCGGCGTGGAGGCCACGACGGCATTTGTTCAGCAGTTGCTGACTGAGCTCGAGGCCTCCGTGGCGGTTCTGGACGCAGAAAAGGCGAGCGCGCTTGAGTTGAGCGATGAACAGGAGATTGAGCTCGGCACGCTCATCTCGGCGTCGTCACTGGTGCGGCTTCTAGCCTCTTCCTGCCGATTGACGTAGCTGCTCATGTCGTGAAAATGCCATGTTGGAACACAGACGATTCGATACGTGACGGAACGCGATGCGATGACGCCAGTGCTGCAGCGGTTCCGCGCTGCGTTCCAGACGGTGCTTCGGTTCCCGTGCTGGACCAAGGCGCTGCTCGGACTCAAGGTGTGGACCAAGCGGCAGTCCATGGGTCTTGACTCCATCCACTCACGGTGTTCGCATGTGTAGATGGTCTCGCTCATGGGCACCACGCGTGTGCTCGAGTCATTTAGTCAGCATGTCGAGGCGGGTGACGTCGCGCGCGATCTCCAGTGGCTCTATAAGCAGTTTATCAAGCAACACGGCGAAGACAACGCCACCTTTGTGGAGCGTGTCAACTACTTGTTCCGTCCAGCATGCGAGCAGCTCACCGTCGCCGTGCAATCGCATCCCGTGGTCCAGCAAACTGTCTACGACGAGCTCGTCCCGGTTCTCTTCGAGCTGGCCCCGGCGTTTCTCGAGGCGGATGTGGCGGACGCCGTTGCAGGGGAACTGCTGTCCACGCTCGCCATCGTCTTTGACCTGCGACTTCCATCACCGACACAGTCGGCCTTCTCATTGCTGCCGATGCCGCGATTCGCGCAAGAGGAATCGGAGGTCGAAGCTGCAGACGAAGAGAATATCCACATTTTGCAGCGACAGGACGAGCCGGACGAGAGCGTCCAATGCGCGACCGCCACGTTGCCAGCGACCGATGTCGTATCTGCTTTTGCAGAGACAGTTGCAACGTGGATGTCGTTCGGGGGTCGCCGCCAAAGTGTGATCGCTGCATTGCCTCACATTTGTGGGGCAATGGCTGCTGCACAGATGGACGCGCCACGTCGGCTGCTTTGTACGACGCTTCTCGCGAGGTACGGGCTTGGCTCACCTGGCGCTGTAATCGAGTGTTTCTTGACAGCATGTCTTTTTGCAGCCTGGAGAGTCTTGACCTAGGGAAGGCAAGTGACTTCGAGTATTTCCAATCGGGAATCGAGTGCGCGCGCGATCTTGGGCTTCGTAATGCCGTTCCAAGTGGACTTGAGCGAGATGTGTACGCTGTGCTGAAGACTGTCATGCCACGACTTCAGGTGCGACTGTGGGAAAGTTTTCCACGACGGTCGTCACGAGTGGGGAGGGCTGATATCTCGGATGCTTACAGGCAGCACTTAAGTGCCTCAGTGTTGAGCCTGCCGAGCTTCGTGCCATCAAAACGACTTGCTCCAAGACTCGCGACTCGCTCGTTGAAGCCTTCACGTGGTGGATCCACTATGCAGCATGCACGGGCGATCTGGCTCACTTGCGAGAAGAGTTCATTGGCTCGGTGGTCGACAAACTCGCTGACCCTCGCATCCATGGAGACTTGCTCTACGTGTCGCGTCGGTTCCTCGACGAACCGTCTTTCGAAGCGGCAGTAGAAGCTGCTGCCGCGCCCTTGATTCGTGCCGTCAAGCAACTGGATCGCTACTCCAAGGTACTTCGCGTCTTCTTTGGGCCGTCCTTGTATGGAGTCATCTGACATCATTGTCTGGTTGGTTTAGGTCGCTGCAAGTCGTGTCATCGCTGGCGTTGCTCGCGTCGCCATCGCAGCTGGAACAGCGATTGATCGCTTTGTCGACGCACTCGCTGGCCCACTTCTCGCTCAAGTTCTCGACGGCTCTCGCAAAGGCAGGGCGGGTCGACTGAATGCGGTCGCGTGCCTCCTCCTTTCTTGCACACCCGATGCTGAGTTCTCGGTGCGTCGATCACTTCCTGTCGATTGTCCATTGACCCCTGATTGCTAACTCACCCTTGACGTTTTGTAACGCAGCTTGATGACCGGGAGTGGGTACAGCAGTTCATCGGCGTGCTTCTCGAGGCGAGCGCTTCGCAAAGCGTCCACAGCATGGTGATCCTCGACCATTTGGTGCGATCCGACGTCCGGATTCGAGGCTTCGTGGCTCGCGCCGCTGCTGACTCTCAAGAACTCGTTCGCCACGTCATCCACAACTCGCTCTCGTCGTGGCCAATCTTCACCGAAGACATGGATGCCGTACTCTTGGTACTCGCCATCTTGAGCAGTCTGCTGGTGGAAGACCAGCTGCGAGCGACGATCGATGTGCCGGCAATGACTTCGACGGTTGAGAAGCTCAGAGAGAATGCCCAGACCGACGAGCAATCCGATCTCGTCGATGCATGCAACGATGTCTTGAAGGCACTTGCGTGCTCGTAGGCACTCACTCCTCGACTCGCATTGGCGATTCGCTGTCTGGCACAAGTTCACCTTGAGTATTCCACTTGCAAGGGTTCCAGTAGAATTCGCCATGCCAGTTGATCCCGTGCTGTAGCACAATATCCACTGCGAGACCGGATTCATCGTAGACATGAACGCGCGGTCGTAGCTTTTGAAGCTGACTCCGTACGTCAGCACGTATCGCCACTCGTAAACGATACGATCGGTCTGCGAAGTAGTCTCAAATATTAGAATCCATCATATGAGCAAATCATTTGCCCACCACGCACCAGGCAGACACGCTATCGTGAACGTCTGATACTCGCACGAATCAAGGATCCACGCATCGTGAACTGTCACATCGTCGCAGGGTATGCACGGTCCACGCCTCCAGTATGTTCTCTTTACTGCCTGCAAACACCACGTTCTCGTTCATTAAGGAAAGCAAGCAATTCGGGCTTTCGAATGCAACGGACGTATACCTGTGGCTCCACGACCTCCACCATTGCATCAAGGACGCCAGTCCCATTCACGCACGAAAAGATCGCTCGATAGGTGCTCGGACCGCTGAAAACGGGACACAAGACGGCCAGTTCGCGACAGCCGTCGGCGCCGTTGGCATTCCACGGGGCATGCAACATGGCCGAGTACGGGAAGAAGCCCTCGGCCGTGACAGCCACAGCGTACTGTCCCGGGCGAATCTGGAACTGGTAGGTGCTATTCACAGCGTGGAAGTGTGCCTCCACACCCTTACTGACAGCGCCAGCGGAATGAGCGGTGAGGTTCGCTGGCAAGAAAGACCTCGCAAACCGATCACGATTCCTCTCCAGGGTGATCTGGATTCTCGCGGTGCCATTGTCAGGGGTACACCCGTCGAGTTGAAGTCCAGCACCAACCGTCAAGTCGACAGCAACTTTCCCCACCAGAATGGGAATGAAAATTGTCCGAGGTGGATGGTACCGACCGCCGTCCACCACGACGTTCTTAGAGCCAGAGTAGACGATAGAGGTGCCCTCTGTTGGTACGCGCACGGCATAAATACCCTTGCGGACATCCCAGGTGACGCTTCCGTCCGGCCGGGAATGGACGATCGTTTCTTCGGATGTGACCTTATCAGTGATCACAATGGGAACTCCTGTAATACGTTTGTGGATGTACTCGTGGTAGAAGTCCACGAGCTGGATTGTGTACGACCACTTGAAGGTCTCGAGCGGGACGACAATTTCTTGTGGTGCCGAGGTGGAAAGGGAACCACCATACATCCCTGATGCGTTTACGGTAGGGAAGACAACGGCCAGTGACGTCCACTCAAAGTAGTCGGCGTGGAAAACGTACAGTGAATAGGAACCTGGAGCAAGTTGGCAGGTGACAGCACCGTCGGTATCGGTCTGGTATGAGCGCTGTGGCTTCTTCACTGCTTGTCCACCACACTCTCCTTCCGTTTCAGGGCGATCGTCTCCATCCGATGGGTTCAACTTCAAGCTGCTTGATTGGATTTCACCGAGAGCTGACGCAGAATGATCCCCGTTCATGTGGCTCTGCCAAACCGCCTCAATATCGTTGCCTTCGGATGGCCCGTTATTCAATAGACCAAGTTCACAGCGGAACGTATCCAGTTCCATCTCGACAACTTCGTTCACTAGCTCCTTCTCGCTGGGCGTGAGATTGAGTGTAGGCCGAAACAGTTGCTGCAGGCGCGTCGGGCCGTTCCGCGAGTACATCCTGGAGCGCTCGCTCTCGCTCATTGCTCTTAATATTTCCTCTTTGATCCGTTCCTGTCGGCGTCGCATGACCCGACGAAGCATCGCACGAGACTTGATAATGGGAACAAGCTTCGCGTCACGAAGACTGACCATCGCATACCGTGTCCCGAGGCTGATGACAGTCTCCACAAAAGACCTTGCTGCAGTCTTGACTTCTTCGGAGAACTTTTTTTTTTGCAACCGTCTTCGAATCGAAACAAGGCGGGACCCCATTGTCAACGTTGGAACGATCTTGCTGGCCAGGCTTGAAATGGCTTTCTGATTGTCGAGACTCTTTTCGACAAAAATGTACGCACTGGGGATGGGAGTGTTGGTGTCTTCGGTGGTCACACGAATGGTCACTGAACGCTTGATTTTCTTCGCACCCGCAACAAACGGATTCTGCTGCAAACTCTCCTTTATGCCGTGGTCGGACAGCGTTCGAAGAATGCTTCGACATACACTCTGAACGGTCGGTATCGAACTCGCGGCCCCGTCGTGACGATACACAGCAATCTCGTCACTGACGCCTTGGATGCGCAAGGATACTGCGAGTTTGACCTGGCGAGCGTAAGATGGCTCACTAGCACTTGTGTCTTGGACCACCGCGTTCTTTCGACCGATCTCCGATCGAGTGCGAGCAGCCATCTGAATTTTCCCGTTTCTGCCGAAGCGAATGTTCTTGGCGAATCGAGTGGCGAAGTCCGCAAACTCTGGTGTGTCCTCACTGATTTCATAGCTGACGACGACTTCGTAGACTTGCACGATATGGCGATCCACAAGAATGGCATTCATCTGCTCGAGGCCACTGTGGATAGATCCAGCGTGAGAGCTGCCGCCGAGCGCCTGGAACCGCCACAGTTGGGTCTTTCTGCTCCGATAAAGTGCCGCGAGGGAGAGCCACTTGCAGTCACCAGATGGTTCAACTTCAAACTGCGCCAGTTGCTGTAGTGTCTCCCCGTTCTCAAATTGAACGAGAATTCGGTCGGTTGTTTCTCCGCTGTGACCGGCCGGATCGTTATCCTCATGGGAGTGCTGCAGTTGGCTGGAGCTTCGATTGGGCACGGCTTGGCCTGGACAACACCTTCTCAGGCTGAATATGATGCTGTACACGTGGCTGGGAACATCAGACACATGAACGCTGAAGCGATCCACAAAGCCGCCGTGAAGATACCGCGACTGGGCGTAGTACGCGCCTCCATACGCCGATTCGGGACAACCGCTTTGTACAAAATCGAGCAGCTGGAGGTCGTAGTTCAGCAGAATGGCGATGAACTGCCACTTGGATCTCGTGGCTGACCGCTCGGCCGGAGTGATTACGTTTAGCGAAACTTGGTGGATCAGCGGGAGGCAATACAGACCAGTCGAAGTCGGAGAAAGCAGCGACATTGTCGGTATATCGTCCATGCGGTGCTGATGCCGATGGTAATCATCCTATCCAACGGAGAAGTCTCAACCGAATATTAGTTGCACACAACGTCTACGCCAACTTGAAGCCACATACCTGCAGTGATTTGAACAGTCGGATCAAATCATGAAGCTCTGACTGCGAGAAGTGGAAGCCAATCCTCTGAAACACATCAGCGATGCGTTTTTCGGTGATGACTGCTTTGCGGTTCATGACCGACACCATGAACGCTCGCTCTCGATTATCTCGCGCTTGTTCAGCCAGCGATAGAAAACTGCGGAAGGCTTGATGAATGACTCCTTCTCCCGGGGACCTGCGAGACAGTCAATGAACAATATAACAAAATAATCGTGGTCACATGCGGTTACAGTCACGCACCTCCGCGCCTCCAGTGAGATAATGTCTGTGATTTTCGCTCTCACATCTTTCAGACTCGGGAAGCATGACGTAGCCATCATGGAGTGCAGGGCGATGGAAACAAACTTGCCCGTCGACCGAAAAAGCTCAAGACTCACCTCAAACGATCCCGCACACGGCGTCACGTCACTCGTGTTGACCAACACAACTAACAGCGGGCTCCATGACTCGAGCTGTCGAATGAACGCGCTGCACTTTACGTCGTACTCAGCCTGCGTCCGACACCCGTGTTCGGACCCGAATGTTGGAATGAACTCCTTCGACAACTCGATCCTGATCCGCACGTCTCCAACTTGGACAGTTGAGAGCAAGAGGTTCTCAAACGAAGCTTGTCCTCGGGGTGATACATCATGGTGAGCGCCGTGATAAAAGTTACCAAGCAATCGGATGCTTGGCTTCACGGATGACTCGGCGAACGGCGGAAATGTTTTCCTCCAGAACACGTTGCGATGTACAGCGAGGGTGAGCTTGTTTGGTGTTGCCAAGTTTGTGATTTCACAGTACTCGGTTGCAACGATACGAGCATAGCAGACTGGGTCGATGATTGTTTTGCCGTCCCGGTGAAACTCCGCCCCGTTCTCCAATCGTTCTCCAACGATCAATTTCGCTTCTGCTATCAGCCCCACAAACCCGCCATGAACTCGCCACGCATTGACACGCCTGGAGAACTTGGAATAACCACCAACGAATACGGAGCCAGTCCCACTCGATGGGCTGAACCACTGCGTACCAGGGCAAAGGCATCCAAGCACACAGTTCGCTCGACATGCAGGCGGTGGCACACGAGAAGACAGATGCACAACGGCCGAGTCCACCAACTGGTCGTCAATCCGTATCTGGAGATACTTTCCATCAAACGTCACGCTGAAATCCACCCAACAATCATGGGGAATGTCATACGCCGTGGCCCAGCATTCATAGCCTTGCCAGGAGACCCGACATCCTGCATTCAAAGCTCCAACCTCGCCTGGCGTGAAATGCGCTGGATACCCTCGATCGAATATCACGAAGCGTAGACTATCCGATGGGTCAGATTTGCAGGCCGTGAGCTTGCAGGCGACAAGCTTGGGTGGACGAAGCTCTGCAAATCAAGTGGGAATAAGTGCGCGCCAGGAACCGCTGGGTGAAGTGCAAAGCCATGCGTACTCAAGTGCTCTTCGACCGTGAGCTTCTCGACCTGTTCATCCGACGCGACGGGACAGCCAAACACGCTTTTGTCGGTGTTTCCGCAGCAGCTCCAACGCACAAACTCGCCTGCGTCATTGAGTTCCGGTGATACGTGGCGAGACGCCTCCGACTCGCTGGCAAATGAGGGAAGAGCAACAGACGATGAGAGCTCAAGCATATACCCTACAGCATATTAAACGCGTACATTGTGCTGCGTTCCATCGACTCGTGCGCGGCCTTGAACATGCGGATTTGGATCGTAAAGGGCACTGTCAATGTACCCCCATGTATCGCGCGTGGTGCAAGTTCAATGAAGCCGTCACCGTAAAGCGACAGGACGGCCTGCGGTGATAGACGGTCTGTTCGCTTCTCGTCGTCCGCTTTCGCATGGGAGGGCTTGGGACGAGGGGACAGATTAGGCGGCAGCGAAGGAAATGGTGGCGGCAAATGACTGCGTGGCAACGAGCGCTCTTCGTGGCAATTGACGGCACATGAGGAAATCGCGCTTCTGACCGGAGAAATAATCGCCCCTTCTTCGTCTCGCTCATCACCCACGCTGGCTCGGTCGTCGCGCGCACCACCACGATCACCACCGGCTACAGATTGGGTCCCTACAGGCGGACGCACTCGCCTGAGCGATGCACTGCGCGACGGAGCACGGAGGCTTTCCGCGCTGGCCGGCGCCGTCGGGCGCGTCGGCAGCACAGCGGCGGCAGTCGCGGCTCCTTTCACTGTGGTCTTGCGCCGCGATCCGCCGGGCGCGCCGTAGATACTGAAGAGCGTGAGCTCTCTTCCTGTGCGGCTCATGGCAAAGGAGTCGATGGGAGACAACTACGTCGCCATGTTGGTTTCCTTTTCTCTCGTCACTTCAACACAAAGGGGATCTATTCGAGTTGTGTGCCAGAATCGTAATTGATCAGAACAGTGCGTCTAGAATAAATAGAGACAGCTTGAAGTGTGGGAAATGGTGGGTTCATCGGCTCCACCACTCTTCCTTTCGCCGTCTTCCGCCATGGCGACTCCCAGTCCTCCCACGCCGCTTCTCTTCGCTGTGCGAAGGGCTGACAGCGTGCTCGATGAGCTCGGCTCGTCCAAGACGTCGCTGATGCTCCAAGTGGACGTAGCTGCCCGGACGATCCAGTTCGTGTCCCCCAAGAAGCAAGAGCGGGAATGCTACGCCATCGCGGCCGTGTTGGCATGGCTGCTCGCACGCTCGAGCATGCAGATGCGGCTTCAGGCGGACGAGAGTGCCACCCCAAGATCAAGACAAGTCAAGTTTGTCAGCACCGAGGAACGCGATCGCTGCCTGAGGACGCTTGAGAGTCTCCGGTCGCCGAACGACAAGTCCCCATTACGCGAGACCGAAGCCACGCTGCTGTGCGACGACGGGCTGGTCGACATCATGGAAATGGATCCGCGGGCCAATGCCATGGCTGGCGAGGTCGCCTTCTCTCGTGTCCATCACGTCGCGCGATTGGTCCTCACCACGGAGGGAACCCGCGAATTCTCTGGTACGCTCACAACCACCAACTACCGTTTGGTGTTTTCACCTGACGACGAGGCCGACGCGACGTGGTCGTTTGATGTGCCACGCACGGCCGTGAATAGTGTTGAACGCGACGGTACCAGCGTGCAACTCCACTGTAAGGACGTTCGCGTGGTGCGACTCGCCATGCACGACGCGTTCGCCACGATGACTCGGGACACTCACTGTGGGTCGGCTCGCTTGCGCCACGACGACGAAGACTGGCTCGGTGTCTGGATGGCGGACGTCGCACCACCCACTGATGTCAGCACAGTGTTTGCCTTTGCCCACTGCCAAGAGGTATCTGCCAACCGTACGAGCAGTGAGAATGGCTGGTTGAGTTGGTCACCCATCGCCGAGTACCAACGACTCGGCTTCTTCGTACGCACAGCTGCCTTGAAAGACTCGAGGGATCCCAACAGCATCACGTGGCGGCTCAGAAACTCGAAGTTCCGGTTCAGTCCGACGTACCCCCAGCTCCTGATCGTACCGACTATCATGACCGAAGAGCAGCTCATCCAGTCAGCGCGGTTCCGATCGCGCGCGCGTCTGCCCGTCTCTGTGTGGCGTCATCCCATCCACAAGTGCGTACTCGTGCGGTCGTCGTAGCCAAACTATGGACTCATGGGCAACCAGTGCGACGCCGATCGGATTCTGCTCAGGGCGTATCGAGATTCGGCCAACAAGAAGAACAGCACCGGCGAGTCTCCGCCTCTGCGTATCATCGACGCACGAGATCTCCTCTCGACCACAGGCAACCGGTTCATGGGCAAGGGCGTTGAGAAGCCTGAGCACTACGACAATGCCGTCGTCGAGTTTGTGGGGGTCTCCAACCTCCACAAGATCCGCGAGTCCTTCGAGGCGCTGAAAAGTATTGGATCAAGAGCTGCTTCTTTGCATCCATTGCTACGTTGACTGACTGAGTGTGGTGTTTCTTGTCTGTAGATCTTATCCTAAGCGACGGCAAGAACTTCCATAGCCGTCTGGAGAGTGAGTGAAGCAAGGGCGAATAGTGTGGAAGCACATCCCTCATCCATTACACTTGGTTTGGTTTGTTGGTAGGTACCAAGTGGCTCACGCACCTCATCGACATCCTCAACGGTGCACGTCGCGTGACCCAGATTCTCCAGGACGACGGCACCTCCGTGCTCGTGCACTGCAGCGACGGATGGAACCGCACGCCGCAGCTCGTCAGTCTCGCGTAGCTCATGTTGGACCCGTACTACCGTACGATCCGTGGGTTTGTCGTGCTCATCGAGAAGGAGTGGTGTTCGTTTGGCCACAAGTTTAAGGACCGCATTGGAGTCGGCAAAGACGCAAGCGACGAGCCAAACGAGCGGTCGCCCGTGATGCTCCAGTTTCTCGATTGTGTCTGGCAGATGATGCGGCAGTTTCCGACGGCGTTCGAGTTTAACGAAAAACTGTTGCTGCACGTGTGGGACGTGCTGCTCTCTGGTTTGTACGGGACATTCCTGTACAACAACGAGCGCGAGCGGGTTTCTGAAAAAGTATGGGAGCGCACCGAGTCGGTGTGGACGCCGGTGTTGGCGAACATGAAGCGATTTACCAACGCCAGATACACAGCGACGGAAAGTGTGCTCCGCCCGAGAACCGATGAGGCACACATTGTGCTATGGGAGGCGCTTGCATTCCGCTGGGATATGGAGAGGCACCCTCGTTGCTCCGACAGCTCAGGGGATGACTGGGACAACCAAAGCGCCGTCAATCAACAAAACCGAGCCTAATCAAGCACGCGACGGGAGCGAAGGCAACTGTACTTTTCCGATCAAGGGGAGTGCAGTGACCCCATCACAGTTGGATACGTGCAAGCCATTTGTGGAAGCCGTGAAACTCAAGTCCGATGAACAGTACAAGCTCGAATTGACTGAGCGTGCACGACAACGCCAGCAGGTTCACTTGATCTGCGATGGCCTGACGGCGGCGCCGGACAACGCACGAATCAAGTACTTGGAGCAGATGCTCCAGGAGAGCTTTGCGCGGGAAGTTAGCATGGAGAACGAGCTGCAGGCTGTGCTGTACGTCGCGGAACAGCTCTCGACGTCGACCATGATGGGGACCGGAATTCATACCGTTGTCCAAACGCACTATGAGCGGACTGTGAACCACTCATCAGCGCAGCGAGCGGTGGCACTCGAGAAGCACGAGGCTGGTAGCGTTGGATCGCCTTCAGAGCGTGCCGAGCACTTGGAAAAGCTGCTCCGTGAGAGCGTGGCACGGGACGAGGCCCTCGGAAGTGAACTCAAGGTGGTGCGAAGCCTTAGTGCGCAGCTTATTCGGTCCATGAACAATGGTGAGGGTGAGTAGGGTGGGTAAATAAGTGAATGATCAGAAAGTCCGCGAAACGATATTGCTACTGACGTTGCTGGTTGCCTGGGTATTGTGGGTCACCGTGCACCTTCAACATACATCACTCTGCTATTATATTGCGTCTGGTTTTGCAGCTCACCAACAGATTCTAGCAACATACGCACGAACCCATCGATAGTACCCAGCGACGCAGCCATGGCGGATTCAATGTGGGCGGCCTACCCCCGTGCATGCAGCCAAAATCTGGTTGCAAGTTCGTCACCAGATTGCATTGTAGTTCCCTCTCCAAGACCGAGCACGTCTGCTGCCGAGGTCGAGGGGTGACTGGAGAGAGCAAGAACAACAGCAGTGTCTAAAAGGAACCAATCCTGCCATTTCGCGCCGTACACAATCGGCCATGGCCGCCAGTTTTAAGCCGCTGCCCAGGGAGGGGGTGCTGAGGCACGTCGAGTGCGTAGCGAATTTGGTCGCGATGCCGCAGAACGAACACGCTGTACTTGCGCGGCCCTCGCAGCCCAACTATGGACTAACGGGTAACTAGAGCGACGCGAGACCTCCTCTCGACCACGGCCAACTGGTTCATCGGCAAGGGCGTTGAGAAGCCTGAGCACTACGACAATGCCGTCGTCAAGTTTGCGAGGTCACCAACCTCCCCAAGGTGCCCGAATCCTTCCAGGCGCTACAGTACTGGATCAATCTGCTTATTTCGTGTAGCCGGACGGTGTGTGGCAGATAATGCGACAGTTTCCGACGGCGTTCAAGTTTAACGAAAAGCTGTTGCTTCACGTGTGGGACGCGCTGCACTTTGGTTCTTTCAGGACGTTCCTCTCCAACAACGAGCGCGAGCGGATTCTTGAAAAGGTGCGGAAGCCGGCGTGTTGGAAAACGCGGAGTCCTTAACGAATGGTGAGTCTCGTTCCACAACTCAAGTTCTGTGCCCACGAACAGATGAGGCACGGATGGCGCTGTGGGAGGCGCTTTTCTTTCGTGGGTGGTGGAGGATGAGCGAACTGGATGCCACGGGACACAATCCGCAAAGCGGCTGAGCTGTCCCACTTAACTATCAAAAGCAAATCAAAGAGGCCACGAGTCGAAAGCAAAGAACGAATGTGCATATTAATATGTGGGTTGAGAGCTGCCACGTCGCACTAGCATGAGCTCGTTAATTAACCGCGAAGGTGGCCCACGTGGAACAGCGCCTGCGTCCACTTGACGAGGCACTCGGCCGAGACCGTGACCGACTGCTTGATCGCCTCAAAGTCGGCGAGCAGCTGCTTGAGACCAATCACCTTGAGCAAGGCGATAAAGTCGGTCGGCGGGAGCGCGCAGACGCCAGCACTCACGTAGCACTTGGGGTGCGAGTTGAACGCGAACGTCTTGATCGCTGGGCACGTGGGCTTGGCCGCCGGCGCCTTCGAGATGAGCGGCACGAGCTCGGTCTGCAGACAGAGCATGACGTCCGAGATCCACTTCTGGCCCATGGCGGAGAAGCGCGTGGCGTTGCCGCTGAACGCGCGGCAGAACTTGCCGCCGTAGCCGATCGCGTAGCCGTTGCCGCCGCACGGGTACGTCGCCTCGAGGCAGTCGTCATAGAACGCGCACGAGTCGCGCGGGATCTGGGTCGTGCAGGTCGCGGGCAGCGCCGCGGCGCTCACGCCCAGCGCAAAGCAGAGCGTGACCAGTGTCGCGAGCAGGAACTTCATTCTTGAATGGAGAGGTGGAGAAGAGGAGAGAGGACTGGTTGGTGGGGTTGCGAGAAGATTGGTGAATGAGCTTGTACGACTCCAGTGATTGGCGAACCTTCGGCGGGATTCCCTCAGGCGCAGAGCATCAGGCGTTGCGGTCGGCGTTGGGGTGTGCAGGTCTGCCTTTGTCCTTGTCTTTTCCCGCCGTCGCGCGGGTCCCTCGGTCTCAGCACAGCGTGAGTCACGCCCCCGCAGGCAAGTTGCCAACAGCGACTCAGACTGACGGAGCTCTTCGTTGACATGGGGACAACGTGCATAGCCGGGTCATGTGGCACATCCTATCGCAGTACTATGATGACTCGGCAAAGTTAACCACCGTTGAAGAAGCTAAGTTCAAAAGAGATGGCTCGTCGCGGAGGCCGGGATGGCGCGCCGCTTGTGCGCCACCGGCCGCAGCACGTTCCCAACGCGATCGCAGACTACATTCAGCAGTCGATGGAGGCGCTGGCGCCGCATGAACCACTGGATTTGGCGCCAAAACGGCGGCGACAGAGGCCGCGGAAAAAGCCCTCTTCTTCGTCGGCACTAGGGCTGACCCCAGCGAAACGCGTGGTGCAAGCCCGACGCTGGCGTGTGTGCGTGCGCAACGTCTTGTCGCCACAAGAGCTGGAGGAAGACGACGAGTATGCCGACATTGTCGCCGATCTTCAATCCGATTTCGAGCGATTTGGCGTGGCCACAGACTTGGACGTGGACCGCGTGACCGGTGACGTCGTCGTGGAGTACGAGCACCAGACGCACGCAGCAGCCTGTGTGGAGGCCAAGCACGGGCAGCGCTACGGAGGCAGAGAGCTCGCAGTGACGCTCGAGTGTCATGACCAGCAAGAGCATGACGCGCGTGGAGAGACACCACGACAACAAGAGGAGCCTTCCGCTGCAGCGGACGGCGACCGCTTTGGATTCCGACCGAAGACGAAGCGAAAGCGCCGCAGCAAGATCAAGAACGCTGTTATACACGCGCGAGCGGGGCAAAGCGATGGTGTGACGACCCGTGGGGTTCTGGTGCGGAACATGGTGGAGGCGGACGAAGTCGTCTGCGACGATGAGTATGAGGACGTGGTTAGCGATGTGACCAACGTGCTCCGGCGCCACGGGGAGATTGCTCAGCTCACAATCGTTCGAGAGCGCGACGCGGACGCAGACAGGCAACCGGGAGACGTGGTCGTGGAGTTTGGCGATGAGGCGGCCGCGCGGGCTGCTTTCGAGTCCCTTCACGACTCGAAGTATGGTGGGCGGACGCTGATCTGCACTTGGGTCGAGTCTCGACACCACGAGGAAGCGACCGTGTATGTGGACGGCATGTTGGATCCGGACGAACTCCAGGATGATGATGAATACGACGATGTTTGCGAGGAAGTCGAGGGCTTCTTCAGAGGCACCGTGGACGGCTGGGACGAAGTATCGATTGCACGTGAGTCAGGGCAAGTAACTCTTCGATTCACAGGTCCAGCTGCCGCTGCCGCTGCAGCGGAGACGCTCGCGCTGAAGAGCTACGGTGGAAATAGACTGGCTGTGCGCCTTCACCAGCCATCGGGGATCCCTCCAGCTCCAGCCGCTCAGCCGTCAGAGAAACCCGTCACCACGAAGATCGACATCCCCGCACCCCAAGTATCGGATGCGCTGGTGACTATGCTGGTGGCTTTCGTACAGCGATTGGCGTCCCTCCAGGTACGTATCCATTTGGGGGGAGATCTAGAGTTTTGTCTGACAGCTTCGTGGGGGATCTCACTTGACAGGAACGCGCTCATATCCAGATCCCGCTCCATGACAAGCGATCGCGGCGCCTTGTTCTTGGCCTTCACGAAGTGCGACGTGGTTTGCAGTCCCACAAGATCAAATTGCTCTTGCTGGCGACCGACTTTGATGCGTGCGACGTCGTGGACGACCGACTCGGCGAGATCATCGCAATGGCGTCGCGAGAGGAAGTCCCAATGATGCGTGCACTCACTCGGTATGTGTGGATCCTGCCGTCAGTCCACTATCTCAACTCACGTGTATTTGGTCCTTGATTCTATCAGTCGGAAGCTCGGCCGCATCCTCAAAAAGCATGCGCGTGTGAGTTGCGTTGGCGTGTATTCCTACGAAGGCGCGAACGACCAGTTTCGTGAGATTCGGAGAGAGCACGAGCGGCTCATGCGTGCAGCTTCAACCGTGGCGGCGCCAGTCTGACTGGGCCGCTTGACATGTTTACAGCTTCCAGGTGCGGTAATACGCGGCGAGATCGATGCGCGGTTCCCAAGTACTGGAGCGATCGGGTGCTGACGACGGAGTCGCGAGCGTGATGATCTTCTCGCACGCGTCGATTTGCTGCTTGGCGTGGCTGGCAGAAAAAAAGGCGATGTTTAGCCAGAAACCCATTCCCGATGAAGTGGTCCAACGCACCGATCGCTCGCTTGAGCCACGAAAGCGAGACAAGCGCTCAGTCCACGCGTGTTCGGGAATGCCTCCAACGAAGAGGCGAGAGACTCGTCGCGTGGGTCCTTCCTCTCCAATGCATCGACAAGACGAGCGAGATCGCACTCGATGACATCGAGCGGAAGATCGGGCAACAACTTCTGCGCGACAAGGTATCGCTCGGAACTTGCGGGTCGACTCGTCTGCGCCACACAAATGAACCAGAAGTCAGTCGGCGATCAAGCACTCTACTCAGCAGCCTCAGTTATATCAGCACCGCACCACGGGCTTGACGATCGCGATCTCTGAGAAGCAATTGTGTAGCAGCCAAACCAGCTGCAGCATGAGCGGCGACGAGAGCTCAAACGTCTTGCACACAAAGTGGCCACCCACTCGCAGAACTTGAAACATGGTGAGCGTTTCGGCGAGAACAAGCCGTGTCATTAGCACCTCCTGTTGTGTCCGTACACATACACGTGGCAACTTCAGTGCTCATCTCCTGCGCATCCGAGTGATACTTGTGTACCTGGCAGCTCTGGTCGCGCGCGTCTGGGAAGCCTCCGTCGGCCACAACAAGGTGCGCACCCGCTGGGTACTTCTCCCGCAATGTATCGCGGAAGCTCTGGATGTTGGCGAGCCTGTACAAGTCACCCGTGCCGTCTGCTCCGTCGCAGATGTGGAATGCCGCACTGTCGTTGTCGTCCGTAGCGACTTTCCAGTCGCACCACGGCGCTCCCTTGAGTGTGATGCCAAAGCCAATGGCAGTGCGTTGCTGTTGGGCCGGCGCATTGCACGCTTGCGCGTCCGACGCGCCTGTGAGTCTCCACAACAAGTACTCGGAAAAGCCACCTGGGCCGCCACAGACATCGGCAAACACAAACGGTTCATCGTCGCGCTGCGTCCACTGAAACAGGAAATCTAAGTTGGCCATCTTCATGGCTGAGCGATTGATGAAGCGGTGACGGCCCAATGGTTCGAACGGATTCGAACGGCGCCGCGCATGGGCAAATGCCCGTGGCTCCAATTGCTCGAATCTGGAATGTACCCATGCGTTAGAAATATATAACCACATTGAACCCTGCCATAATGACACTACCTCGCTTTAGTGGCCTCCAAGCGCTCCAGGAGCTCCATGGATGCCGTGGGCAGCGACCACTTGGCCACGTCTCCGTTGCCAGCAGACGTGTCGCTCTCCGTAGCCGATGGTCGACTGCCGAGATGCTTCTTCTCATGTGACGGATGCAGCAGCGACGCGACGCCTTGCGGGGAAATCCGGAGACGAGACACTGGTAATTCGTCACCACTTGGCTCGACCGCCGTGTCAGGCACGACGTGGTGCAGCGGCGTACTGCCACTAGAGCCGCCGCCGCCACGACGCAGTCGCTTACGCGGTCGCCCGAACGACGAGAAGCCCATGATAGATTGCATCGCTCGGTCGTCGTCCCGCATGGGAACTTGTCGCTCGAGATCCGCAGTTGTGTACTGGTATGTATTGAGAATTGAAGAAGTGATTGAACCATCAAGATAACGATTGCTATATTACGCCAAGTGCTCTATTCTGTGTGGGTGTTTGTGTTTGTGTATTCCTGCCTCGTGCCAGGCCTCCCAAAATGCCTCAGACGTTCGCTTCGGATCCGGTATTCGAGTTCTTGCGGTTGCCGCTGCTGTTGCCGTTGCGTATCCACGCCACGCGGTGCTGCACCGAGTCGAGCTCGGCCTCGAGCTGGAGCTCACGGGCCACACTCTCGCTCAGCAGCTGCTCGAGGTACTTGATGCGGCTCTGGTCGGGCGCCATCATGATCGCCTCGCGGATGTTGCGGCCCTGGGCGCGCTGCCGCGTGCGTTCCTCGGCGCCGCGGCGGTACCGATCGAGCTCTTCGTCGTCAAACTCGTCCACGGCCTCGGCGCGTTGTTGCGAACACTTGTCGCCATAGTCGTGGTTGCCAAACTCTTCTTCGTTGATCATCGGCGAGTGGTCGGCCGAGAGCGACATGCGCAGCTCCATCTCGTCGTCGTCGCTCATGTCCGAGCAGTCCGACAATGCCGAGCGAATGCGCATCTCGTCAAAGTCGTGGATCTCGTCAATCTCGAGCCGCAACGCCTTCTCGACTTCGTCGAAGTCGGCGCGCCGCGAGTCGCCCATATCGTACGCGAGATCGTCGTCGCGGCCGCCGTCTTCCGGGTCCACGGGGTTCATGTACTCCATGTAGTCGGGGTGGCTCTCCGGATCCCATCGGAAAAACATGGCGTCCCACAAAACGACGCGCTTCAAGTTCGCGCGCGGATAAATCACGCGGTTGGTCGCGCGGAACATCGGGTTCTTGAATGGCCCAGGGCTCTCAAGCACGGGCGTCCACACCGACTCGGTGCGTTCCCAGACCTTTTCGAAAATTCGCTCGCGCTCCGTGTTGTACAAAAACGATCCGTACATCCCAGACGTGAGAGCATCCGCGACGTGAAGCAGGAGCTTCTCGTTAAACTCGAACGCCGTCGGAAACTGCCGCGTCATCTGCCACACACAGTCCAAGAACTGGAGCATCACGGGCGAGCGTTCGTTCGGCTGGTCGGTCGAGTCTTTGCCGACACCCACGCGGTCAGCAAACTTGTGGCCAAACGAACACCATTCCTTCTCGATCAGCACGGCAAACCCACGAATCGTGCGGTAATACGGATCCAGAATGAGCTGCGCGAGACCGACAAGCTGCGGCGTGCGATCCCATCCGTCACTGCAGTGCACAAGCACAGACGCGCCGTCTTCATGCAGGACTTCGGCGACACGGCGTGCGCCAGAGAGCACGCGCATGACGTGCTTGAGCCAGCGCGTATCTGTAAAAGGGAGAAACACAATCAATCAATCAGCTTTTGTCGACTTCGCAGATAGAGTATGCGTCACGTACTCTCGAGGCGGTTGTGGTAGTGCTTGTCACCATCGTCCACAGTGTTGGGGCTGACGAGAGCTGCGAACCAAATAGTGAAGTAGTCAGCACATATCCCCGGTCAAAAGACGTCTGGAGTCTGGACTTACCCTTGAGAGCATCAAGCGACTCGCGCATCTTGTGGATGTTAGCAATGCCCATGAACTCGACGTTGGCATTGTCGTAATGCTGCGAGTTCTCCACGCCCTTGCCCTTGAGACGATTGCCCTTCGTCGCGATCGGTTTCCGCGCGTCGATGATATGAAGCGGCGGCGATTCGCCGCTGCCATTCTTCCGCGCCGAGTCGCGGTACGCCTTCAGCAGTATCCGATCCGGCTCGGAGCGGTTGCCGGCCATGCCGTAATTGGGTTGCGACGACCGCGCGAGCACACACTTGTTCACAGGATGACGCCACACGACAACGGGCAGCCGCGCGCGCGACCGGAATCGTGCCGACTGCACAAGCTGCTCTTCGGTCATGATCGACGGCACGACCATGAGCTGTGGGTACGTCGGGCTGAAGCGAAACTTGGAATTCTTGAGCAGACGCCAGGTGATGACATTGGGGTCGACGCCGTGCTTGCGGTTGACTGAGTCGGCGCGTAGAAAACCGAGCCGCTGGTACTCAGCCACCGGCGAGTATAGCAACCACCCGTCCTCGCGCTGGCCGTGCTTGGTCATCATCCTCGCTTTTTTCTCCGCGTAGTAGTCGAATGCAAACACCGCGCCCATCATATTGGGCGGACGCATGCGTTGGATCAGAGCATTCAGCCACCGGAAATCCGGAGTCGAGGGCAGTTGGTCGTAGCCCTTCTTCTTCGTGTACGCGTCGTGCATCGCGAGGCGGATCGTGCGTAGGTCCTTGCACGAGATGAGTAGCATGAGTCCATCACGTGTAATCACATCGAGTGCCGAGAGCGGTACTTCAAACGACCCAAACTTCCACGATGAGTCGTACGGAGAGAACGTGATACGGTACGTCGTAATCTTGAGTACTCCTTGGACAGCGCGGTCGCTCTGAGACATCACGACCAGGTTTGTCACGCGCTGGACGTGTTCCAGCACCGCCTCACCAGGCAGCGGCGTGAAGTTGTCGGCCATGATCGATTCGCGCTGCTTGGCACGCGACGACTCGAACGACGTGACCGTCGCATCGTCCGACAGCATCGACACCTCGGTGCCGCGGAACGGCGGGATGCCTTTCTTGGACATGACCTTGCCCTGCTCGAGCGCGTCAATGAAGTTGGCGCGTTCTTCCGTGCTGAGGAAGACGATCTTTTTTGTGATGGACGTCGTGCCCGTCTGGATCTTGAGCTGCATGCCGAGTCGCGACTGCGGGCGCGCCGTCACAGCGGCACACGAGTAACTCTCGCGGTTTTCATGGGGCGAGATGAAGCTCAGCATCCGCGACTCAATATCGACTTGTAGCTGGATTGTCGCCTTCTTGGAGCCCAACTTCTCGAGCACGCTATCCGACTTGCGGACCGTGAAATGAAACAGCGTAATGTCGGATCGTGGCGCTGGCATCGAGTCGCCTCGTGAGTTGAGACCGAAAATGTTGGCGTGCGAAGAGCGGCTGCGGCCATTCTCGGCCAGCATATTGATCTCAGCGAGCGTGTCGGCCGAGAGAGCAGACGACCGCACGACTGTCGAGCGCGTGCTATACATCGACGACATGGAGGAGCCATGGGACGGGCCCGCTTGGGTAGCACCCGACGACGGCGCACTGGTCGAGTACTGGCCAAACGAGTTCCTGCCGCCGCTTTCCGCCGTGCGAGGAATCTCCATGGCGAGCTTCGGCGACGACGACAAGTTGGAGCTGCCGGCGCTGCTCTCAAAGGACCGCTCCGTGGCGTGGAGGCTGGAGAGGGACGTTGGCGGCGGCGGCGGCGGCGGCGCCGGGCGACTGTTGGAACTGCCGCTGCTGGCGTTCATGCCGGTCGTGGGCGTCGACAAGTGGCTCAGCGTGAGATCGCTCTCGCGCTCGGCGTACCGTTGGTACCCTTGTTGGTTTTGCTGTTGCTGTTGGTTTTGCTGTTGCTGTTGCTGTTGCTGACGCTGCTGCTGTTGCTGTTGCTGCCGCTGCTGTTGGGGCTGTTGCGGCTGTTGCTGTTGCTGTTGCTGTTGCTGGCCATTGTTGTTGGCGTTGGCGGCCTTTGCGGCGGCGCTCTGGACGGCGGCATTGAGACTCGCGGCGGCCTGGGCGTTGGGGTGGGCCGCGGCTTCGGCCTCCGAGTTCGGGTCGCGTCCAATCATTTTCCACGCCTGGAGCGTCGCCTGGCCGGCATGGAACAAATGCTTCTCGGCCATGAGCAGCTTGTCGAGCGTCGCGCTGTCCATGGTCGACTGTCGCTGCGCCAAGTATCGCTCATCGGCTTTGCCGCCGTCTGCGGACGTGGGCGTGGGCGTCGTCGCTTCCTGGATGGAGCTGCCAGGCGAGTCGATACTCGCTGTCCCCGAGCGATCCATGGTGGTCGATTGGCGTTGCGGCAGCTCCAACGAATGAGGGGAGCGGAACGTGGCGGAAGACGACGACGACGTGCGGCGCTCGCGGCGGCGATCCGGGCCGGAATACTCCGTGCGGGAGTGCGGGACGCTGTCGTGAGAGTTGGCGCTCACCACCGCCCGGCTGAAGCCGTGGAGCGCGTGCGTGTTCGTGGTGGCGGGCGTCGTGGGAGGGCGGTGCGCAGCGGCCAAAGGAATCGCGATCCCCCACGGAACAACGGAGATACGACGCGAGAGCGGAGGGGACGAGAGCGACGAGGGAGGTAATAGAGGATGGGTGGGGGGAGAGGGAGCTTGCAGGAGGAGGGGGAGCGGAAGGCGGCGGCAGTCACTTCGTCGCTTTCTCTCTTTCTCTCTTCCGCCGCGTCTTGCGAGGAAGGGCCTGATGTCTCCGAGCCAACGTCTATGTGTTGTTTGTTGGAAAAAAAGCGACCAACAACTCCCCAACAAGCACACAAAAGAAAGAAAGGGAAGCCTCGAACCAAGATATAGTGACAAAAAGTGGGTGTGGAACTGTCTTCTCTGCCGGCGAGAGACGACACTGATTGGCTACTTTGACTTGTTTTGGAGTATTTAGCAGCCAATCCACGACGTGATTGGCGAGATCCATTCGTGTGATTGGACGAGACAACCAGCTAATTGGGGAAATGAGGATCGCCCACCCGCATCATCTCCCCCTGTTGTTTCACTGTGTTTTCCACAAATTAAGGTGAGCATTTATCGGGTCCAATAGGAGGACCATGATGACAACCTCATGCAGGTCCACACACTAGTTAATTATCCAACATACAGTACTTGAGCATGCCAAGCACCGTTTGCCCGGTCTGTTCGTCAAGTTTCACCCACACTTCTCTCCCGGAAATGTGGTCCAGTTGCGTTGGTCATTTTTGAACCTCCGATGGCGAGCGAGGGGAAGGGGTGCCACAAACAGTTGACACAAATGGCTCTGAAGTAACAAAACGTTATTTACGCGTCTCGATGTTCACAAGTACAATATTACACGTTTTAACGTTTTTGAATCCAAACACAGTACAATTTACCACAAAATAGTGTCCGGCCAGCCCACATATCTATTTACCACCTGATTCTGGATCGTCACGATGACGCCGACCGGATCTCTGGCTTGCCGTGGCGACAATACGGGCAGTGCTGCCCAGCGACGTAGTCGCCCGACCGCTGGTCCTCCCGCGTGAGTGGGCTGCGGCAGGCAAAACACGCGACGGCGTCGCTCTCTTCCAGCGCCGGCGTGAGCGCCACGCGATCGTCAAACACGTAACAGTCGCCCTTATAGTGGGCACCACCGACGCGCTCAAAGTACTTGAGAATGCCGCCGTCCAGCTGATACACGGCCTCACGCCCGTCGTTTATCAGCGTGTACGCGGCCTTTTCGCAGCGCACGCCGCCCGTGCAAAACATGACGACGACGGTGTCTTTCGGCACGTGCTGGAGATGGTCGTGCACGGCAGCAGGGAACGCGCGGAAGCTCTGGATGTTCAGATCGATCGCCTTCTCAAAGGTGCCCAGGCGCACCTCGTAGTCGTTCCTAAAGGGTCGTTGTAGACACACTGACGAGTGAGTGTCCGAATACCATAGTATTCGACTGGGCATCTCCTACCTCGTGTCCAGCACGACCATCTCGCGGTCCTCGTCGAGCCACTGCTTGAAGTCTTCCGGTGAGATATGGGAGGCGAGCCCCTTTGTTGCCGGTGTGGCGTTCAGGTCGCCCATGGAAATGACCTGCTTCTTGATCTTGACCAGCATCCGCGGCAGCATGAGCCGCTCCGAGTAGCTGTCCTTAAACTCCATCTTCGCGAGGTCCCCGTGGGCGTCACGCAGCGCTTGCTTCATCGTGTCCACTGCATGGCGCGTACCACTCAGTCGAATGTTCACGCCTTCTTCCGAAAGCAGGATCGTGCCGCGGAGCTGCTCGTCACCCGTGGAGTCGGCAGTTGCGAGCGCCGCAGTCTGGAGCAGAAGCTGTCTCAACCGCGGCAACTGCGCCGCCTCGAAGACGCAGAATCCATACGCCGAAGAGTTCACAATGCCGCGCTTTGGAGTTTCCGCGCGTGTCGCTTCAGCAGCCACCTCACGCGAGGCGGTCTCGGCGGTGTGGGCTGTTCGAGCCATTGCTTTCACTAGGAGTTTCTCGTGGTTGAACCAGCGTTCGGTCCACCTTCGCGTAACATTCCATTGGATTTGCCAACCAAGCGGAAACATTTGCACACTGGAATCTCTTCCTTCGCACCTTGCCTTCCTCGTGTTCGTGTGTACAATGCGCGAGTGGATGGCGACGCCGAGCGTGATGGTGGATGAGGCCCGAGTGCGTCGTAACGTCGAGCACATGCAGAGGCTCGCGGACGCGCACGGTGTGGCGCTGCGTCCGCACATCAAGACCCACAAGACGCTCGAACTCACGGCGCTGCAGCTGCGGCACGGCGCCTGTGGCATCACGGCGTCCAAGCCCTCGGAAGCGCTCACGTTCTTCCACAGCAAACTGCCAGGGCTCAGTAGTATTTTGCTGGCGTACCCGGTCGTGCAAGTCGAGAAGCTCACAGCGCTGCTGGTGGCAGCAAAGGCGTCCGGCATTGAGTTCCGACTCACTGTTGACTCGCTCGAGGGGCTCGAGGCCATTGAGAAAGCGTCTGCGGAGTGCGAGTACACCCCCAAAGTGCTGCTCCACATTGACGTGGGCTACCACCGCGTCGGCATCGAAGAGCACGACCCACGGCTCCTGGCGTTTGCAAAGCGCATCCACGAGTCAACGCACCTCGCGTTCGAAGGCATCTTATCCCACGCTGGTCGGTAGTAGTATCCCGAGTGTAGTATGAGAGTGTACCGGTATTTTGACCAATTGGTTGTATCTGTATAGGCCACGCGTACGCGTGCACGTCTGTGGGCGAGTGTGCGACGGTCGCCGAGCAAGAGCGCTCCATTATGGTTCGCATTCGAGACGCCATTCAATCCGTTCGTTGGCTTGTTTTCTCTCTGGGTGAACCCATCCATCCACTTACTTGACTCTTGTATGCACCCTTTCGAATCCAGTCGGGCGTTCCTGTGTCGACCGTCTCCTGTGGCAGCACACTGACAGAGTTGGCGCGCAAGAGCTTCGACGGCATCACTGAGGTGAGCCTCCTTGCTGGGGATTAAAACAGGCTCCTTTTCTTATGACCGCCGTTCCCCCATAGATCCGCCCTGGCAACTACGTGTTCATGGACCGCACGCCCGTGCGCATGGGCTTGACGACCGTCCAGAACGTCTCGCTCGGCGTGCTCACGACGGTCGTGAGTGCCAATTCGCACTATTTCATCATTGACGCCGGCTCCAAAGTGCTCAGCTCGGACGCGTACGCTCTTTTTCTCTATGGTACTGTCTGTATGGTGCGCCGGGCTCCTCACATGCTGCTGTGTTTCCTCGTCTTGGTTGCTAGTCCTCGTTCCGGCTCACCCGACAAATTTGGTGCGCAGTGCTTTGGCCTGGCGGTGCTGGAAAACGACTTGGAGCGGATCGAGCACGAGCCGACGTCCAACCGCCACACGACGCGTGACGGCCACGAGGTGCTGTGCTGGGAAGTCAAGAAGCTCTCGGAAGAGCACGGCTGGATCCAACAGGTCGACGGCACCCCCGCGCCCGCGATCGGGTCCCGCATGGTCGTGCTGCCGAACCACTCGTGCGTCGTCGCCAACCTCACGAACCAGCTCTACATACAGGGGACAGCGCCCACGACGTGGAAGACCGTCTCCCGCGGTTGTACACAGTAATGGGTACCGTACGAACTTGGTAGTGCACTCTTTAAAACCACGCGATCGCGAGGTCGCGCAGCAGTGCCCGGCATGACTGGTCGTGTTCCATGTACTGAAACAATTGGTTCGCATCCGCCGGCACTCTCGACGGCTGCGAAGGGTCCTTGCCCCGAAACTTGGCGAGCATTTGTGCGGTTGCCGCCTCGATCACTTGCAATTCTCGCTCGTGCGTGGCCATATACGTGGCGAACTCTCGTGTCTGACGATGGGATTCCAGGAGCGACTGCGTCCACTCGTCGCGATAGAAGAGCTTGGCGAGGTGGCGCCGAAAGGAAGACCGAAGGATCTTGTCCGTCACTTGCAGCTCGTACGAGGGCGTGGCGCATGGTGGGTACTGAAGAGCTCTTGCCTGAGTGATCGTCGTCGGGACGGGCGAGCTGTAGATCCACGTGGTGAGGCAGTACCGTGGCTTTGTCGCTGGCATCACACGGTGGAGCATGTGCTGCGACGAGAAGAGAACGAGATCGCCGTCCAGAGGCCGCACGACGACCGGCTCTCGTCGCTGTGGGAACGGGTACAGCACGATCTCGCCTCCGTCGCCGGCTTGCCACTCCTCGTTCAGGTACAGCACGGCACTGATGCACTTGCCGTCGTCGCCGTACGAGTCGAAATGCAGGGGGAAGCACCCGCCGTGGCCGTCGTTGTATTGGAGCTTGACCATATAGTCGTTGAGCGCGAACCACTCGGGCACGACGCGTCGGACCGCCTGGAAGACTTGCTGCGAGTCGAAGAACCACTCGAGGGTCGGCACTTGCTGGCGAATCTCGGGCAGCACGAGCTCCGTCTCGACGATGCTGTGCTTCTCTAGCAGCGTCGGCGTCTGCTCGCCCTGGATCAGAATGTGGGTCGCGTTCGCGTACATTTGCTTGGTCGCGTGGAGAAAGTTCATCTCGTCGCGCACGAGGCGCGTAAAGCTCGGTGGGAACGCCTTGGGCACCACGGTAAAGCCGTCGCGGACGAGCGCCGCGCCAACGTCACTCGTCGCGAGCAACTGCCATTGCGAGGCCGTGGCACGTAGGAGGATCTCGCTGGGACGAGTGGGCGCCGCAGTCGAGAGCCAGCGGCTGCGTACGGCCTGGCGGACGCCTCTCATTTTGGCGAGGCACTTGGCGGATCTTCCTGCAGACTGATGGTTCAGACAAACAGCATCCATCAATCACTCATGCATCAGAGATTATCAGCCAATCAACTGCATCCTACTAGTCTATATTCAGCCAATCAAAATCAACTGTGGTTTCGCCAGCGAACCAAACCATGATGAAGAGCTACGCGACCAACGTCTATGTGCCAAGCGCAATTATTGACCGCGCGGCGCTGCACGACATGATGTACGTACAGAGAACGTTAGGGTATCTCCCTTTGATGGATGGATGGATCACTCTGAATTTCTCAATTTGCCCAAAAGCTACGCGGCGTGTCCGCGCTGCATGACGTCACTGACTGCGGCGCTGCAGCAGCTGCCGCTCGACCGCATCGGCGTCTCCTGTCCGTCATGCGGCACAGCCGTCAAGACTGACGCCGTGCCGTACAAGTACCGTCTCAAACTCACGCTGCTTATGGACACCGACGTGCGTGACGCCATGCTATTTGACGAGCCGGCCGAGGCGCTTCTCGGCGCACCGGCCTCCGAGCTCCGAAAGTTCCTGCACCAGTACCCGACACTGCCGTCGCTGCTCGAGGAGCTACTCTTCGGTCTCCACATATCCTTTACATACCAACCGGCAGCTAATCGCGGCACTGGCTCGTCCAAATACCGGCGCGACCTGAAGGTGCTCTCGATCCAGCCGCTCGCCCGAGAGCTTTTGCCCAAGCCACCCGTGCGTCTTGCGATGACGTACCTGACACAAGAACACACACGATGCCGTCGTCACCGATCCAACGAAGAGTATGAGGAGGGCGAGGAAGAAGACGAGGACGAGAAGGAGTGTTAATCGTATAGTATTAAATCTATCGTCGGATAATCGCTTTGCTTCGCGACGGCGCGCCATGCGACTTGCCACGGATGTTGCCTTTGCCACGCTTCGTGTAGGGCTTGGCACCGGGCACTTTTTTCACGCCACGCGACCGCGCCTTGCGGGCCTCCTCCTTGCGAATCTTGCCCTCGCCCAGCAGCTCATTCTTGGCGTACTTGTTGGCGACGCCAGTCCCGGCACCCGGAGCGAGCCGGGGCTTTTTGCCGTGGCGATAGTCGAGCCGCTTGCCATCGCCCCCGTCGTCATCGCCTTCTTCGCCACCCGTAAAGACGCGCTTGTTATTGCGCTGCTGCCACTTTTTGTAGAGCTCTCCCTGCTGGTGCTTCTTCTTAACCACGGCACCGCTCTCATTGCGGCGCTTGATTGCACCGGTCGCCGTGATTTCGCTCACGGCCGTTTTGACAAACTTCTTCTTGCGCGTGTCCCAGTGGAGCACGCGCTTCTTCTTGTTCATTTCCTTGGTCTCATCGGGATTGATATCAAAGATGGCCTCTTCCATGCGCGAGTCCTGGAACGCGTTCGTGCCGCCGTCGGCGCCCTTGGACAAGAACTCCTCCGTCATGTACTCGCCCTCTTTCATGTATGTGATGTAATTGTCCTTGTCCTTGAACCGGTTCGCGCTGTCATCGTCGTCGGCCGGGTCGTCCTCCATGGGCTCGTCGCCCGATCCGACGCCGTGGGCCAGTGTCTTGGCCTGCTTGGCGGCCGCAAACTCATTGAGCACGTCCTCCTCTTTGGCGCCAGCAGCTACGCGTTTCTTGAGCTGTTTGCGTTCAAACTTGGAGAGGAACGTCGTCTTCTTTGGCGGCGCCGGCGGCTCGCGGTCTCCCTCTTCTTCTTCCTGGCCCTTCTGGTCCTGCTCATCATTGGCTGCATCCTTCTTCACATACGGTCTGTCGTCCTCGTCATTCTCGTCGCCTTCCAGATGCGCATATTCGTCTTCTTCTTTGCCCTTGGTCTTTTGCTTCACGATGATCTTCTCGTGGATCTTGCGCTTGGTCTGCATCATCACGACCGTCGGCGCCGTCTTCTTGAGCGAGTGGGCACCAGTCGAGACTTCAAAGATCGTTTGCTGCGGACGGAACGACTGGAGCGATTCAATGTACTGGACCTTTTCGATCTTGGCGTCGGCCTGCACGTACTCGGCCAAAAAGAACGGGTGCACCTTGTTGACCAGCAGTTCCTTGGCACGCTTGATCGAGAGCTTGGACGGGTCCGCGCGCGTGCGCGTGTACATTTTGTAGGCGTTCGCACAGACCTTGACAAGCGGCTGCACGGCGGGGTGCGTCGCGAGCGTGTCGTTTGTGTGCTCGGTCTCTTGGTCAATGAGTTCGTTCGGGAACGCGCCATAGTGGATGTCGCTCACTTGCATCGTATCGAGTCCGTACGCCTTTGCGTGCAACGGCGACGAGTCCTCGAGACGGCGTCCAATGTAGAGATGCAGATCCACCATGTACGGCGTCTCGTCCGGGTCCACAAAGTTGAACGCCGTGCCGCTGCGGCCGGCACGCGCGGCACGACCGACGCGATGCACAAACAGCTTGGCTGTCGGCGGGAACGAATAGTTGAAGACGTTGTTGAGCAGTGGGATATCGATACCACGCGCCGCGACGTCCGTGACGATGAGCAGGTTGGTTTTCTTGGCGCGGAACTTGCCAATGTTGATCTTGCGCGAGGCCTGGTCCATGTCGCCGTACACGAGCGACGAGTCAATGTGGTTGGCCTGAAGCAGCTCATGGAGAAACTCGACGTGGTGGCGCGTCGCGGCAAACACGATGGTCTGGTCGTCCTTGGGGATAAAGTCGCGCACCATGTAGAGAAAGAGCGCCGGCTTGTCGGCCGAGCGCACCGTGAAAAACGTCATCTTGAGGTTCTCCGAGATTTTGTTTTCCACGTCCAGACGCACGAGTTCCGGGTCGTTGAGCCCCGCGCGCGCAAAGCTCACAATGGCCTTGGGCAGCGTCGCCGAGAACAGCAGCGTCTGCCGCGCCGCGGGCATGCTCTTGAGTACTTCCTCGAGCTGCTCGGCAAAGCCCATTTCGAACAGGCGATCGGCTTCGTCAAAGACGACATACTCGACCACCTTGAGGTTGAAATCCGGGATCTCTTGGAGGTGGTGCATGAGACGACCGGGCGTCGCAACGATCACGTCCGGGTTCGACGCGATCATCTCGAATTGCGACTCCATGCCCTCGCCACCGACGATGAGCGAGATCTTGAGATTCGTAAACTTGGCTAGCGACTTGGCGAAGCGGAGCGTCTGCACGGCGAGCTCACGGGTCGGCGAGAGCACGACCGCACGAACGCCAATCTTTTTTGAGTGCTCCTTGAGCTTCTCGAGCATCGGGATCAAAAAGGCCGCCGTTTTGCCACTACCGGTACGCGCCATGGCCACGACGTCCTTGCCCGAGAGCACGATGGGCAGCGTCTTGCGCTGGATCGGCGTCGGCACCTTGTAGCCCATGGCGAAAACGCCACGGAAGATCGCTGGACTCAGCCCAAGGTTCTGGAAGCCGCCGACGCCGGCGCCCTTGCCATTGCTCTTGCCGTGGGTCGTGCCGCCCGTCGCAGCGCCGCCGCCGGCGCCACCTTTTCCCTTGGCCTTGCCGCCCTTGAGCAGATCGTCGGCCGCCATGCTCTTCCTCTTTATGGTGAGCTCCTCAAACGGTCATCAAGCCAAGCGACGCCAACCAACTGTGGAAGATTCGGATTGGCTAAAATTGACCACTTTCTGCGGGTTACGTTTTGAGTTGGTGTAACCTTCTTGTGGGTCATGGGTTTCGAATTTCGACCCACCATAGATGGTGGCAAACAGCTGACCCGTCAACCCGTCAATCTGCTGCCACACTGGAAATGGACGCAAAGCGATATGCACAGATAGATGAGGACGGGGACTGGCTCGCTCGGTACGAGCCGGACGCGGCGTCCATCGAGATCCTCGACAACGAAGCCAAGTATGGAGATACCAGCCTATCCACTGGCGAGATTTCAGTTCCAGACGTACAAAACCACGCCCAAAATCGCGCAGTTCTCGGCGACCAGTGTCCAATCTGCCTCCACACACTTGAGGATCCAGTCATGATCCAGGGCTGCCACCACGTCTACTGCCTCGCATGCCTCTCATCGTGGGTGCGTAACTTGGTTCTCCACGGACGCTGGGAGCCGACGTGTCCGCTTTGCAAGCGCGTCTTCCAGTCGGCGTACGCCGACGTTGTCTCCGAGACCGAGTACGAGATTGTCCACTTTGACGGCCGCGCATCCAGTCGGAACAAGAACGTATTGGTGGCGGATAGCGCGCAGCGACGCTCTATGGTATACGCCAAGCGTATGCGGCTCGTGCGAGTCAATGGCGAAGATGTTCGCGACGTCAAGACACTACCCCCACCAGTCAAGTTCACTAGTCGCGACTTCTCCGAGTGGCTCAATCGCGAGCTGCGTGCCTGTGTCGGTCCGCACGTGGACCTCATCATCCTACGTACGCTCATTGAGAGCGTCATTGGAGCGCCCGTTAAGCGTCCTACCGACTGGCTGGCACTGAAGGCCACTCTAGAGCCGTTCCTACTGGACGACACGGCACTCTTCATCCGAGAGTTCGCGTTCTTTCTCGCGTCACGTCTCAATATGGTGGCATACGATAGCGCGATCGAATACTGCTGCAATGGCTCCAGCGAAGCATGTACCATTGCGTCCTGCACCTCAGTAAACATATCAACTTGAGAGACTCGTCATGTCGTCACTCTGTCTCTCTGTCTCTCGCTCCCTCTTTTCTTTACGCCTTGCCCATGACGAGCGCGAGTAGCGCCATGCGCACGTACATGCCGTTCTCCATCTGACGGAAGTACGCGGCGCGCGGGTCATTGTCCACTTCTTCGGCGATCTCGCCGACGCGCGGCAGCGGGTGGAGCACCACGAGGCTCGCCTTGGCGGGCGCGAGCGTCTGCATCGTGATGATAAAGCTGTTCTTGACGGCGTCGTACTCTGCCTCCGACTCGAACCGCTCCTTCTGGACGCGGGTCACGTACAGCACGTCGCTCGTAGCGATGACGGCGTCGAGCTCCGTGTGTTCGTGCTGCGCGATGCCCTTGGCCGCGAGTTCGTCCACCACGTAACGCGGCATCTTCAGACTCTCGGGCGACACGTAGTTCAGCGTCACACCGAAAAGCGACAGCAGCTTGGCGAGCGAGTGAACGGTGCGGCCGTTTTTGAGGTCGCCGACCATGGTCACGACCTTGCCCTGGAGATCGCTCGTGCCGAGCTCGTTGTAGATCGTGTAGAGATCGAGCAACGCCTGCGTCGGGTGCTCGCCGACGCCGTCACCGGCGTTGAGCACAGGCTTGGGCGTGGCGGCCGCCGCGATCGCCGCCGACCCTTTAACCGGGTGGCGCAACACGATCACGTCAGCGTAGCACGAGAGGCAGCGAATCGTGTCCGCCAGCGTCTCGCCCTTTTTGACGCTCGACGAACTCTCGTTCACTGAGATCACGAGCCCGCCGAGCCGCAGCATGGCCGACTGGAACGAGCAGTTCGTGCGAGTCGACGGCTCGTAAAACACACTCGCCAGCAGCTATGGGAATGACACGCGTGCGTGAGACAACTGAGGAAAGAAAAGAGATGAAGGGATGCGTGGCTGTCCACTCGCCTTGCCCTTGAGAAGGTCCGTGGCGCCGGCACTCTTGACGATCGCCTTCATTTCATCGGCCACGCGCATCACGCGCAGTGCGCTAGCCACACCGAACTGCTCCACCGAGAGAATGTCTTCTCCCAGCCACTCGCCCGTCGCGGGCTTCGCATCCAGTGGCGCCAAACTCATAGCAGTTGCGAAAAGATACTTTGCGTCTTTCGGGCTGTGCGGTCACCGTCGAACAATGTCACTAATCGATTGTGTCATACAAGTGCGGTATAATATCTGCCGTGAGTGGTCGTTTAAGTACGATTCTGGATCTAATGGAAGGGGGAGCTTGCGCACTTTATCGCAAAGTTCCCTCTCCTTCCAACAAGCGCACTTTACCGAAGTCTCATTCGAAGCAAGAAGTCGCGACCATGGCAGATGTGCCTGCCGCTTCGTCGGCCTCCGTTGGAGCTGCCATGGCCGTGTCATCCCCGTCGTCCGCAACTGCCACGGCGTCGACACCCGTGGCGCCTGCGACGTCGTCGACGCCCGACGGCAAGACCAAGATGAAGCAGGGCGCCGGCAAGCGCCTGAACGACAAGCAGCGCGTCGAGATCATTCAGCTCTCGGAAAACTCCAAGATCTCCAAGCGGCAACTCGCCGACAAGTACGGCGTGAGCGAGGCCGCGATCCGCAAGCTGCTGCTGAAGAAGGATGACTTTTTGCAGCGCTACTACGACACGCCCGAGGAGATCCGCGACCAGCGGCTCCGCGGCAAGAGCCAGCGGCTCAGCCACGACGCGCTGGGCACGGCGTACATGGGCGGTGGTGCCGCGGCCGGTGCGAGTGCACTCGCACGTGAGACGGGCGTGCTCGGTGGTGTCATTGTCGGTGGCACGGGCGTCAACCTCGCGAACGTCAAGAGCTTGTACCCGCCGGACGACCCGTGGAAGCAAGGGCTCAATGTATTGAGTGGCAAGGTCTCGCCCTTTATGAAGAACTTCCTGCTCAACAAGCCGTCAACGGTGACGGCAGATCTGCTGGCCGAAGAGGCCGCGGCCGCGGCAGCGGAGGGCGCGAGTGCCGATGATCTCAGTGGCACGCCGACGATCCTGGACGCGGCCATGCCGAGCCAAGTGGACTGGCTGGGCTTTGCGCGCATGCTCCGTGACATGCGGCGCGCGTTCCATCGGTACCCAGAGACCGGGTACCAAGAGTTCCGCACGCAGGCGTTCATTCGTCGCTTCTGTGAGACGGCTCTACGCATCCCGGGCAAGAACGTTCGCACACTTGCCGGCACGGGTCTCGTGATTGACGTGTGCTATGAGAACGCGACGATCGCGCCCAATGACAAGCGCAAGTTGCCAGTGGTCGCGTTCCGCGCCGACATGGACGCGCTCCCGATTGAGGAGATGAACGACCACTTGCCGTACTGCTCGACCCAAAAGAAACCCCGCAAGGACGCCGCCCGCAAGCGCAAAAAACGCAAGACCATGGCGACGGCCACTGCGGTGACGGCGGGAGAGAGTGACGTCACCATGGCTGGCGACGGCGACGCGAACGGTGCCGACGACGCCATGGATCTCACGGGCGAGGCGGCTCCAGCGTCGTCAGCAGCCGCTACGCAGTCGGACGCCGACGCTGACGACCAGGACGACGGTGCTGGCTTTGCCGGCACTCCGGCTGCGCACATGTGTGGCCACGACGGCCACATGACCATGGTGCTCGGGCTGCTGGCGCTGGTCGTGCGCCAGTCGCACTTGCTCCCGCAGGACACGTTTGTGCGGTTCATTTTCCAGCCGGCGGAGGAAGGTCCCGGCGGTGCGCAGCGGATGATTGAAGAAGGCGTGCTCCAGGACGTCGACGAAGTGTACGGTCTCCACAACGTGCCGTTCCCTCTCTACAGCGTCCACGTGAGGCCAGGCCCTGTGATGGCCCACGAGGTCGAGTTTTGGATCGACATTACGGGCGTCGGCGGCCACGGCTCGGCCCCGCAGAGCTGTGTGGACCCCATCGTGGCCGGCGCCCAAGTCGTGACAGCTCTGCAGTCGATCGTGAGCCGCTCGCTGTCGCCGACCGAGACGGCCGTGGTCTCGGTCACGCAGTTCCGTGGCGGCGACACCAACAATGTGATCCCCGGCAAAGTGCACATGGCCGGTACGATACGCGACTTTGACTTGGCAGTCGCCGAGAAGATCAAGCTCCGCATGGAGCAGATCGTCCACTCGACGTGCCTCGCGTTTGGCGCCTCGGCGCAAGTGACGTTTAAGGATTCATACCCGCCCGTGGTGAACCACTACGAAGAGACGCGGCTCGTGCAGCACGTCGCCGTCGAGACGGGTCTCTTTGTGAGCGAAGACGGGCTGCCGCTCATGGCGTCGGAGGATTTCTCGTACTTCCTGCGGGAACGCAAGGGCTGCTTCTTCTTTCTCGGGACGAAAGAAGAAGGCGATGCCGACAAGACGCGCGCGCTCCACTCGAACGAGTTTGACTTTAACGACAAGGCGATCCCATTGGGCATTCGGGTCTTTCTCGGGGTGCTCCAGAGCCGCCTCCAGTGTCAGCTCGTGAACGTCGAAGACCTGCAGGACTTCCAGGTCGCGATGGAGCGGATCGTCGGCTGAAGCCACGGCGCGGGCATGAGCATGGTCGTATGAGTAATTCGCTCGCCCCCATGTCGAATGGGAGGCAGAGGATCGATCGTACGATTGAGAGAGAGAGTCTCATGCCCGCGGGGACAAAAAGCACCGAAGACGACGGAACGCAAGATGGAGAGCTGCCAATTGGATGTACTGACCTGAATGATACCTTTGATTTGATGTGGAGAGCTTACTCATATAAGATCCGGTATGGGGTGTAAATTTGTGGAAGAGGAGACACGCTAACGTAACAACTATCGTAAATCAGTATTTTCAGCACGCAGTCCTCTGTCCATGCTTTGCAAGATCTGACATTTTTAGAAGTGGTTCGTCTATGTGCTGGTCGCTTCGTTTCGTGAGTTGGTTGTTGCCACGTTGTGGCCACAATTTGAGTTCTGGTCTTATGGCATGAAGGCATGTGGATCTGCTCCGATGGAAACTCCGGACTCTGGATTGTGGTGTTGATACTGCAGTGTCGGGACTCTGGGTTGCGCAGATAATCAATATCCAACAGAAGCTCGCCGCCCGAACACCAGTTCATTCCATATCCGGTACCACTCCAACGTTACCGTATCATGTTCGCTGGGTTGGGAAGCACGCCATACTTGGTGTCTTCTTCTGACATCGCCATGTGGTAATGCTTGCCACCCAAAATAGTTCTGAGACTTTGAACAACAGTATGCCCCTCCAAGCCGGGAGTTACACTAGTTGTCGCAAATTACGACCGCAGTGTCACTGATATACTGTGGGCAAAGTATTGAACTGATCTGCTGTATCCCAGGTAAATCGCCCCTTCGTCTCGAAACGCTGTGGAAGGAGCCTTACTCGGATTTGGGAAGTTCAGGATTTCTGAATACGTTTTGTCCCCTAGTCCCCATGCAGGCTCGGTCGTATATTTCCAAACAGACAAAAACCCAAAGCAACATTTTCAACAGCCACAGCTGGTGATGCCTTTCTGACTTGAACCCTACCCCTCTTATTCCCGCTTGCTCAGCAAGTTGCTGCTCAACGTCTGTTGTCTTCACGCGAGGTATGGGAACTCTGGACGAGTGCGTCGTTCCGTCCGGCGTCCTGGATCTGGAATGGCGAGACACCCCTCCTCGATCATAACCCAAAGTGCCTCCTCACGCACAACGGACCTCCTACGCACACCCTCGCACCTTCCTCCCCTCCCCACTCCCTCCTCTCCTCCACCATGAAGGTCTTCAACGTCATCCGCACGACGCTCCTCGTGGCCGCGGTGCTTGGCGCGTGCGTCTCTACCACCGACGCCAAGAAGCACAAGCTCTGTGACGCCGACGGCCATGCGCCACCGGCGCTTACGCCCGGCAAGCCCGGAGTGGCGCCACCCAACGTGGGCGGCGCGGCTGGTACTCCCAACCAGTCTGTGCCAGGCAACGGTACTGCTCCGGGTGCCCCTGGTGCCCCTGGTGCCCCTGGTGCCCCTGGCGCCCCTGGCGCTCCGGGTGCTCCGGGTGCTCCGGGTGCTCCGGGTGCTCCTAAGGCTCCGGGTGCCCCGGGTGCCCCGGGTGCTCCGGGTGCTCCTGGTGCTCCGGGTGCTCCGGGTGCTCCTGGCGCTCCGGGTGCTCCTGGCGCTCCGGGTGCTCCGGGTGCTCCAGGTGCCCCGGGTGCTCCTGCTACCCCTGTCGCACCGTCGGGTGGTGTCGTCACGAGCGCTGGCAACACCAAGGGCTCGTTCTCGTACAAGGGCGGCAACGCCGGCGGTCCCGGCACGTACCAAATGGTCACCGACTTTGCCTCGTGCAGCAAGAAGCCGCACTCCAAGTCGTCGCCCATCTCGCCACTGGACGACGACCTCACGTTCGTGTTCCGCGGCCCGATGACGATCCACAACATTGCCATCTTTGACGGCATGAACGCCAATGGTACGTGGACCAAGGTGTCATCGTTCAACAAGGGCGGCGCCACGCAAAACATGGTCTTCCTCAACAACCGCAACATTGACTACGGCGGCAAGTCGAGCCCGCAGGGCTTCGCGACCCCGGACGGCCGCGGCACGGCCCCGAGCCCGCAGACCTTTTCGGGCGAGCTCGGTGCGGCGACGAGCCCGAACGGCTTCTCGATCTACGCCGATGAAAAGACGGGCGCCGAAGTCAACATTTTCCAGGACAAGAAGTGTGGCGACAAGGGCGTTGACTGTATCGGCTACTACGACAAGGACGGCACGGCCCACTTGGGCTGGGGCGGCGCCAAGAAGATCTTCATCACCAAGGTGCAGATGCCGCGCGCCGGCACGCCCGACATGCCCGCGATCTGGGCGCTCAACGGCCAGATCGTGCGCTCGAGCCAGTACGGCTGCAACTGCCGCGGCATGGGCACGCGCGGTGGCTGCGGTGAGCTCGACATTGCTGAGGTCATTGAGAAGGACCTGAGCGTGGTCGCGACCCACTACTACAAGTACGAGAGCAGCACGGGCCACGACTCGTGGGGCAAGCGCCCGTGCGAGGCCCCGACGACCTACATCACGATCATTGACGAGACCTTCGGTGTCAAGGTGATCGAGGTCGACAACTTTGACTTCACCGCCGGCACGATCTCGAAGGAAGTTGTCGCCAAGTGGCTTGCCTAAGGCGTCGACCGCGTTCCTGTGAATGGGATCCTCGTGTCTCCACGCAAAGGTTTTGGATTCGATGGAATCGCCTGCATATACCATATAAAGTTGTTGTAAAACGAAGCTTCTTTTGATTTTGCACTTGGTGGGATGGAAATCAGTGATTGCTACTGTAGTGATCAGGCGATCGCGGAAAAGTCGATGACGACCGTGGGCTTGCTCACGTGGTGCTGGCGGTACTGGACGCCGGCCATGTCGAGCATGCGACGCGAAGCGACCATCTTCCAGCTTAATTAATCAATCCATCCATCCATCAACCGTTAGGTCCATCAATCAATTGTCCTCCAACAAGTGTTCACATACTCGTCGTGGTACTTGTCCGAGAGAAAGACAATGTGGGTGATGCCGCTCTGGATGATGAGTTTGGCGCACTCGTTGCACGGGAACAGCGCGATGTAGATCTGCACCAGTTCCAATTAGTTTTGTTGGCGAGAAATGCCCAGTGACATGGAGACGATGTACTACTTACTGTGCAGCCCTTGAGATCACTCGCGTTCTTGTTGAGGATGGCGTTCATCTCGGCGTGGCATACAAACTACCATGGCACAGTGCCACGACTCAGTCACTCATCACTAGAGAAACGGCAGTCCACCACATGACAGGAACGTACGGGGTACTTGGTCTCGAGCGGATCGTCGCTCTTGCTTTCACGCGCCCACGGCAGTGTGTCGTCGCTGCAGCCATTTGGAAAGCCATTGTAGCCAATGCCTACAATCTTCCTCTCGATGTTGACGATGCACGCGCCAACCTGCGTCGACGGGTCTGCCATATACACCATTAGCAACAGCTCCTTCGTACTGCCATGAAGAGAACGACCCCTCTCCTACCTTTCGAGCGCATGGCACTGAGGAACGCAACGCTCATAAAGTAGTCGTCCCATGAGATGTAGTCTTCCCGCTTCTTCACGATCGATGTTGGAGTGTCGCCGGTCGTTTTAGGCGTTGGTGTTGCCGTCGCCGCCGACGACGTCGATGAGGACGTCGATGCCGCCGAGCTCGTTCGAGACCGTCTCGTGGAGGGCACCTTGGCCGGCGGCTCGACCACATCGGCTTCCGATGCGGCCTCATTGATGGCCGCTGCCGCATTACTGGCCTTGCGCTTCTTTCGGCTGCCGGCAGTGGACGTTGTCACCACTTCCAGTGGCGGCGTCGTCGCCGAAGTGGTAGCGTTCGCCTTGGCGTTGGGTGTCGAAGAAGTCGGGGACGCTGCGGCCTTGCTCTTGGCATTAGCCTTAGTGCGTACCGTGGCTGCCGCCCGCTCGGACTTAGGCGAGGCAGGCGGCGTGGCCTGCACCTCGTCGGCGTGCTCGAGTACCCATGTCGGGTGCTTGAATAGGACGTGCTGCTTGAGGTTGGTGTAGCCGTGCTTGAGGCTCTGGATGCGGATCTTGCCGCAGCGGCAGCGAAAGTGCGGCAGCTCCGAGTCCGTGTCGGCCGGGGGATCCACCTGCGTGTAAAAGACTTCTTTGATCTTGCGGCCCGAGATCTTGAGGTCGCCCCAGGGTGCCGACATCGCAAGCGCGAGTTGTGACGCCGCCATTTCAGATCGAAAAGACCCGCCGAATTTAT
>JAADVZ010000759.1:0-15546 GCA_023335925.1 Pythium phragmitis | reverse complement strand
CCCCCCCCCCCCCCCCCCCCCCCCCCCCCCCCCCCCCCCCCCCCCCCCCCCCCCCCCCCCCCCCCCCCCCCCCCCCCCCCAGGAAACGGCTACGCTCCTCCCACTTTTGCTTGTTTTCTCGGGCCGTGAACCCACCCAAACTGGACGCAAAAAAAGGGGACGGGAGCGAGTATTCTAAGTGGGGCTGACAGCTGATGCTTACGCTGCAAGCATCGGCATGCTCTTCGAGTGGCTGCATGGGAGACCTCCGAGAGCCCCCGCAGGGGAAGCGAAAAATAGAGATTTAGGATAGGTTCGTAATCGAGACCCTAGTTTTCCATGGTCCGCAAATTAGTTGACGAAACGAACCGACGCCGATCGTTATGGAGAGGGGTCGCCTTAGCTGGCGTTTAGGAGCCTTCTAAAAGGGTTCGCACGAACGCTAGAAGAAGTAAGTGTGATTTCCCACATCCCTAAGGGAGGATGTTAGGGTGGGGAAGTGTGTCCAAAGTGGTCTACAGTATTAACAGAACGGATACAAGAGGAGCTCTGAGAGAAAAACAAACAGCGTTTACACTGCTGATAGTTCTGCTTCCCAGAGCAGCGTCTTCTGATTCAAGCAGTGGAGAGCCGATCTTTGAAGTGTACAGTAACAATTGCACAAGATGAAGAAATCAATCAGGGAAACTGTTGATAACGTTAGAGTAGGCTTTGCAGCGGGTAATGATCGGCAGAACGGCTGGCTGGCTTGGTGGTGCAGATGTGGATACACTGGATGGCCTTACAGCGTGGTTCTGGACGCATGGAGAGCCAATCAGCAGCGAGTACAGTACAGTATGACGCAGCTTTGCAAACAACTCGAATATTTCGTTCTCTGCTGAATGAAGCAGTCGCTCCCCTCCAAGTTGCAAACCGCAAAGACCAACAGAGATGGAGTGCGAGAGTATCTCCCTCCGAATCCACCCCTCTGGCCATCTGAGATCTCCGAGTCTGGAGACGTTGACTGCTGATCTCAGAAAGAAGCTGCTTCGAGCGAGCACTACTGTACTGTGCTGATATCAGAGAAGAAGCTGCTTTGAGCGAGCACTACTGTATCTCTTCTGCGCTAAGAGCATCTCCACCCGATCCGCTAAAACATTCCAGTAAACAAAAAATTACCCGTTTCGTAATGTATGTCCCCCACCCGACAGGGGCAAACGGTAAAACGGCAAAAATCACTCCGGCAAATCTCGAAAAAAACGGCAAAATGGGCACGGTTTGCCGTTGCTCCGGGACCCCTGCATACTCAGTACTTTCTGAGTAATTATCAGCTTTATCAGAAATGTGGTGAGCAATATACTCATAATGGTTAACTATGAACGCAATACTACTACGACAAGAGGCCCAACCTGGTGCACATTTGCACAGACAAGGTTGTGGACGCAAACCTGCACTCGCAAACACTCAGAGGGCGCTGCGGCCGCACCTTTAAATTTGTGAAGATTGTGGCTTTCGCACAGTTCAATCGCTGGAAAGAAAATGCCGTGTGATATTTTGACGAAGTCGGGTGGGAGATAACCCCGAAAAACGGGAAAACGGGAAATTTTGCTCGTGTAAAAGTGGTTTTGCCGGAGCGTTTTTGCCATCTACGGGTGGAGATGCTCTAAGACGCAGCATTCTTCTAATGCACACAAGAGGACCGTGGTGCATTCTTCTCCTCCTGGTTTTGAAGCTGAGAGTGGACGTCCAACTCTCGAGAACTCGGTGACGGTTGAAATTTTGTGTTGATTAGATATTAGTACGAGACTCGTACTAATATCTATCCGGATAATCAAGCACAAAATTTTAACCGTACTACGAGCGCAGTCGTGTTGTGCGTCGTTCCGCTACAGTATCATCACCTGAGTCACCACAGTTGGTCTCCAACGCAGACTCACTGAGAGGAATTTCACTTGATTTCCAGGGGATCAAGGGGCCAATCTTGCTCTCTTAATGTCATGGCCTGGGAGAGGTCTCTACCTCAGTACAAAATGGTACTCAGAGTTGAACCCCGGGTTGTCGTTCGACTTATAAATAGTCGTTCTCCACCGTGTACATGTCCAGGCGATCACCAGAGGTGGACTAGGGATCGATGGTTAATTACAGTTCTCCTCAGTCCGCCCCTGGTGATTAATGTCGGATTAATGTGGGGGAAAGGCATGGGTCACAGCATTATCCCAGAGTACGACGTGAGATCAGCGCACACTCACTTATCGTGTCATACATCGTGTTTTTACAGTCCTTCCCATGGCATGGTTTCAAATGTGATTCTTGACGAGAGTTTGACTGGGAACGGCGCACGAGAACGGATTTGAGCCAAGTCCTACAGACAAACCTCCGTGCCGTGGGACCACCGAGGCGATTCACCCAACAAAACGAAACTTTCATGCCAAGTCGGCTGCTGCGGTATGTACCGCGCTCGTCCGCAGTCTTCAAGCAGGGAGAAACCACCCCGCAGTCGGATCATCGTTCTCTGAATTTCCACGGCCTCACTGGAGTTTGATGGACGACAGTGCAACTCATAAACAAATTTGAAGGTCCCGCAGGTTTCCTGTGTGATTCATCACTGCGCCTTGTTGGAGATTTTTATATCTCCTCAAAAACCGATGATTACATATCACCCACGTTGGGCAACGTCCCCGTTGTACGAAGTGCGACCTTTCAAGATTCAAAAGATATCATATTACATAAAATGTCGAATCAGACGTCGTATTTACGCAAATAGACACAACCAAAGTCAATGAGCTGGCGATCTTCCATCGCTACAAGTACTTATCCGGGATAGACCTCGTAACATCATGCAGAGACTGCGCCTGCCAGTGCGACGATGGTTCTCGACGAGACAGGCCCCACTGCGCGTAGCTGTCGTGGGGACAGGCCGCATGGGCGAGATCCGGCTCGCGGGGCTGCAGCGGCTTGCACCCAAGCTCGAAATCGCGGCGATTATTGACGCCTCGCTCACGCAGAACGCCGCCGCCAGCGCGCGGCTCGCACGTCAGTACAATGCGCCTTGCTTTGGCTCAATGGACGCTGCCGCGCCGCAGCTGGAGAGTGTGGATGGTGTGTGGATCGCAACGCCCACGCCAACACATCTAAAGGCGGTCCAGGACGCGCTGCGACTCGCGCCAACGCGCCTTCGCGCTGTGGGCATTGAAAAGCCGGTCGCCGGCACGCTCCACGAAATTGACGCCGCGTACAACGCCTGCTCCAAGCAGCGCGTCCACTTGGTCTGCTCATTTCAGCGCCGTTTTGATCCGAGTTACCAGGCGCTGCGTCGCCAGTGCGTCGACGAGAAGAGCATTGGCGCGATCAAGTCGATCCACACTGTGTTCCGCGACCACCCGTGTCCGCCGATCGAATTCCTGAAGACTGGCGGCGACCCATTCCATGATCTCGCCGTTCACGACATTGATTACGTGTGCAGCCTCCTGGGCGAGTACCCCACGCGCGTGTACGCCCATGGCTCGAGCTGCTCGCAAGAGCTCCGGGAGGTCGGCGTCATGGACCGGGCCAGCGTCTGGCTCGAGTTTGCCCAAAGCGGTGTCGTGTGTACAATGGATGTGAGCCGTCGCGCAGACTATGGATACGACCAACGGATCGAAGTCGCTGGGGAACGCGGGATGCTCCAAGTGCTCAACCCTTCCAAAACCACGCTGGTCCATTCTGGAGCTGCTGGCGTCCAGCACGACGTTGCTGTCCACTCGTTTCCCCAGCGATTCCAAGAGGCCTACGCGTTGGAGCTCGGCCATTTCGTGGATGTCATGGAGCGCAGACAGCCGCCAGTTGTCCACTGGAACGCTGCTCGCATGGCGACGATCATCGCCGAGGCCGCGCGCCTCGCGGCAGTCGAGAAAAAGATTATCACAATCAAGTACGACAAGACCCGACAGGACCATCCGAACCAGGATCCGTATGTAGACGTGGAGTACGAGTACTGAGTTTGAGTATTGGGACGGGGAATGCAGACTTTCGGTACACTTTACCAGCTACAGAAAGTGCTTGGAGCTACACTGTATACGCAAGGGTGTCGTGTCTACTTTTCGCTGCGGCGTGCAATCTCTTGGAGCAGCTCGGCGGTCGAGAGCTTCTCGAGGTCGACGGCATCGACGTCCAGCCAGTCGACCGGGTTCTTGAGCACGTCGAGCGTGCGCGCCTCCCACGAGCCTGGTTGCGGCTAGTACCAGAAAGCAAACGGGTTGGTTCGATGAAGCGCCATGGCTATGAGATACCAGTACATACCGTGTGCATGTACTCCCATCGCGCAGTCAGCGGGAGCGACATGAGAATCGACTCGATGCGCGAGCCGGGAGTCGCAAGACCAAACTTGGTGCCGCGATCGTACATGACGTTAAACTCGACGTACCGGCCGCGGCGGATTTGCTGCCAGTCTTTTTGCTTTTGCGTGAACGGCATGTCCTTGCGCTTTTCAAGAATCGGCACGTACGAGTCGAGCATCGAGTTAGCGCACTTGCGGATGGTCTGGAACGTTTCCTCGGACGTGTCTTCCAAGTCGTCAAAGAAAAAGCCGCCGACGCCGCGGCTCTCGTGGCGGTGGGGAATGTAAAAGTACTTGTCGCACGTCTTCTTCATGGTCTCGTACCACGTGGGGTCGCGCTTGTCGAGGCACGTCTTGTACACGGCGTGGAAGTGGCGCGCGTCGTCTTCAAAGAGATACGACGGCGTGAGATCGGCGCCGCCGCCAAACCACGCAAGCTTCTCGGGCTTGCCCGTGGCAGCGTCCATGCGGCCCGTCTCGACTTCAAAGTAGCGATAGTTCAAGTGGATAGTCGGCGCCATGGGGTTGTGCGGGTGCATCACGAGGCTCACACCGCACGCGTAGAACGGGAGCGACTTGCCTTCTTCCAATTTCTTGCCGCGCGAACGCATCTGGGCCTGCGCCGCCGGTGGCAAGACGCCGTGGACAATCGAGACGCCGACGCCGGCCTTCTCAAAGACGTTGCCGCCCTGAAGCACGCGGCTGCGACCGCCACCGCCGTGGCCCTCGCGCTCCCAGCCGTCTTCCTGGAACTTCTTGCCGTCGACGGCCTCAATGCCCGCGCAAATGTCGTCCTGGACACGCAAGATCATGGCCTCCATGCGGTCGCGCATGGGCGCCTTGGTGTCAAATTCAATGCTGTTCTTGGGCGTCTTGTCCTCGGACAGCGGGCGGTAGAGAAACTCGCTAGCAGGGATCTTGGCGGCCTTGCAACTCGCCTGCGCGTCGCGCTGGTGCTGCATGAGCGCAGCGCCGCCGAGCGCCGCTGGCACGGCGCCGTAGAGCCACGCACGCGCCGACGGGTTCTTCACAAGGCCGCGCAGGTGACGCATCCTTGGACGACGGGGGAGAGGAGCTTCGAGTCTTGACGCGCAAGTCGCGGAATGAGAGGCACGGAGCGAGCCAAGAGGGCCAAGTGCTTCGTGTCTCTTTTGCATGGGCAAGATCGCCCGGTGTTGGGTGCCGATAATCGTACTTTGCCGAATTTGAGCTCTTCAAGTCACTCGATAAAGTACGATATCGATGCGTGGCTTTGCCCATAATGGGGACCAGATGTTTGCTTGGCAACCATCCGGTTCGCGCAAATCTTTGTGGCGATTAACGTAAGTACGCACCTCTCTATACAAAGCGAACTTAAAAAATACCGGAAATTACTAAAACGGCATCCAGTTGTCGTTCCCAACACTGCATCAAGACGCCGAAGCCTTGCTTTCTTCGCTGTTGGACGCAGTCCAATCGCTCGCACTAGGCCTCGGTGCTTTCAAATAGTCGACCCCCATGCGTGGCCTCGACCGCGCGAGCTGCAGCAGAATACAGCTCCCGCCTCTACGAGCTCTTCGCATTGTGTGGCCACGTCACAAACGGATTCAGTGCGACCTGTTCCATCACGTCGGCACACTCGGCAGCGCTCCTTCCACGCTGTTCGAGATCGTCTTGTACGACCCCCACATGACCCCAGGATGCTCCAAGCAGCTCCCGCAGTTCTTGAGCCACGCCGCTTGACACCACTGGAACCACAGACAAGACGCCAGCCGCTTGCCATCCATCAAGACCTTCAAGACAGATCACATACGAAGCTCTTGAGCTCACGTAGCAAACGACTCTTGCTGAAACCCGAGCTCTGTACGAGTGAGATCGACCAGCCCGGATAGATACTCGGACTGGCCACATAATCGGCCATACGAAAGAAGATCCAGTCGTGGAGCTGCGTTACGACCGTGTCGCCGCCCAAGTACGGGCGCGAGAACTCGAACCGACGGCGTTCACGCTGGGCGTCGGACGCTTCTTCGACTGGGTGAGACGTAGTCGTGACGGCGTCCGCGCAGGTTTGGAGGTACGCATAAAGAGTGTCGTACAGCTCGATTGGGACATGATAGGCGATCAAAATGGCGTAAGTCACGGTGGGCAAATCAGGCGTCGGCACAAGCACGGCGCGCGGGAACGTGAGGGGCTTGGGTTTCGTCGTCGACTTGATCGCACCGTGCTGCTGGAGCCACTTGAAAGCTGCAGCGTCGAGATCTGGTTCTTTGACTTCTGAATGGTTCTCTTGTGCGCTCTTCATGGGACATGGCGATGGAGGGATACCGGTATCCCCAGCTTCAGTTTGTCGCAGCGCGAATATGCGAGAGGTGACGTACGTGTACACGTACAGTATATTACGCACTCTCATAGACTAGAACGTCATCTCTCACTTGGTCAATGCCGATTTGCTTTTCTCTTCTTCCTACTCTGTGGGGTATACCACACTTCCGATTCTAGCTTGTGCTCTTCATCCGGCGACGAAGGCCGCCCATGTTTTGGCCCAGCCGCAGCGGTGGTGTCTATGACTCCTTCCATGGTGGCTGCAACTGTCGCCTCATCTTCGTCGACTTTCCACCCCGTACACAGCGATTCCACCAACGGACGCGACGCCATCGATCGAACCACATCTTCATCTACGCTGATTCGCCTTCCACACCGGGCGAGATCCTTCTCGACCAGATCCATGACGCGCCACCGCGGCTTCAATAGTTTCTGTAGCTCCTCGGCAATACCACTTGAGACAACCGGAACTGTTCTGGGAGCAGCGCCTGTCGGTGTTTTTTTGGAAGCCCCGTCCTTGGGCCAGCCGTAACTTCGCGTCCTGTATCCCACGGCCCGAGGCCTTCGAGACAGAGCACATACGATTCTTGTGACGGCGTACCTGCGGCTGAAGCGTCGGTCTTGGAGGCTGCTGCAGCAATTCGCGCACTCCGGTGAACACCCTCGTCCACCAGATAATACTGCTTTCGCGCGGTCGGATCAACGCCCCTCAAACTTATATAGATGCGTACAATGTCGCTTGGATGTCTCTCCTTGAACACGTTGGTAAAGACGACCCTGAGCCGAAGCCAATGCTGGCTGGCGAAATTTATCAAGCACACAAGGCGACTTCCCTTGTATCCCATAGAACACGTTGAGAGAAGTGCAGACGCTGCGGAACTCGCCCGCGTACTCACGACCACGTGCTGCTTGGACAACGGCTCCAGTCGCGTCCATCGCAAGCAACAACACGATTCGACTCACAAACTCGCCAACGGCGTGGCGACGACATCCTGACGCAAGAGCTTGCGATGCTGGGGCAGAATGTGCTTGGCCAGCGTCGAGAGTTTATCTGGCTTCGCAGACTGGTACCATACACGCGCGGCGCCAAATGTCAGAATTGGATCGGACGAATAACTTGTCAAAAGTTGATCGTGGGTGATATTCGTGTGCAAAAGCATAGCCATCAAATCAGCAATCGCGCGCGACGCAAACGGGGACCACGAGGATGGACGTAGCCCGACGCGACGCAGCATCGAGGCAACACCGAACATCGATTTCTCGTTGAAGCTCTCATCGTGCTTTGCCGATAGGCCACCGAGAAGCTTATCAGCAGCGAGCTGAATAACGTCGCTCACACCTTCTTCCTTTTCAGCTTATCGAGCTTGGCGCGATCCCACAGCGGACGCCCCATGAGCACGAGATTCCGCAAGGCTTCCCCGTATTGTTTCTGGACAAGCTCCTTATAAAACTGCTCACGCTTGCGGCCATCGCGCGTTGCCCGTTCGACCATTGCGTCAAATCGAACGTTCATTGTCTGCGTCAGTACAAATGGCGGATACAACTCACTCCTTGTGTTCGACTTGTCTTGTGCCGCGTGCGGCATAAAGTCGGCGACTTTGGAGTTGGTGTCGACGAGGATCGCGAAAACACCAACGCGTGTCCATAACACTCTCGGATACGTTGCGACGCTGTCTTTGAAACCACCCGATCTGATCACCCTTATTTTGCGTGAGCAGATAGCGTGCTTCATCCATGCACACCACGAGGATACGATCGTTCTTCAGCTGACGATCCATCCGTGAGATTTGGACAGGATGATGTTGAAGTTGCTCACAGACACGCTCGTCCGTGGTCGTCGTGTCCGTCGTCTTGTGATCGAACAGTGAGCCCCATTCGTTTCCAACTGAGCCCCAACGAGCGAGAGCAAAATCATAGAGACGGTAGAGCCGAGCTGCCAGTTCGTCTTCGTGGACTAGGCAGGCGACTGCCTCCGAATGAGCACTTGCGGGATCCAAGGACACAGCTCCTCGAGGAACTCGGCAAAGGCCTGGCTCCAACAGAGCCGGACACAGTGGCCCCGGGGTCTCCAGCCTTAGTGCCAAGCCACATCCTTTTCTTCGACGGCGGATCGAGGGGCAACCCAGGACCAGGAGGAGCAGGTGTCGTCATCGTGGAGACGAACGATGACGCGATCAGTGCGCGCGTCGTCTGGAGCGCAAGCATGTCATATGCTCAGCACGACATGACAAACAACAAGGCCGAGTATCTCGGCCTCATAGCAGGTCTACAAGCTACGAAAGACAACCAATGGCAGGTCGAGGTTGTCGGAGACAGCAGCTTGATCTTACGGCAGATAAGAGAGTATCGACCCCCAAGGAGCCCAGGGCTCAGACCGCTTTACACCATCGCGCGTCGTCTGGCGGACGACGTACGCGTCAGAGTGTGGAAACACCATGTGAGGGCGTACAACAAGATGGTGGACTTGTCCGCCAACGTGGCGATGGATACTCGGACCAGTGTCCAGGCTCACCATCCCAGTAGTCACCCCCACACAGCAACGATTGCGTTCCATCTCCGCGGAGATTTTGACGAGTGGCGTACGCGCCTTTTCCTGTGAAGTAGTCGGGACTAAAGAGGAAAGCCTCGGCTATAGGAATCGTTTAACGCACTCTAATAGACCTCACCTTCATCATCAGTTCGTCTTCGGCTGACTGGGAGCCTTTGAGAGTCGTAACGACGGGAAACAAATAGTCGCGCAAGGCGGGCGTCTCCACGGGGTAGCTCGAGCTGTGGTGAAGCAAGCAGGAGTAGAGCACCTCCACCGTTGCCTTCGGATCGTACTTGGTGTGGCTTGCGAGTTCCCGCAACAAGCGACTCTTGCCAAACCCCGCGCTCTGCACGATCGAGATGTACGGAAACTCGTACAGGGTGTTTTTTTGCTGTCAGATTCTCGGCGCACTTGAGGATGTAGTCCTTCAACTGCATCACGGTGGTGTCGCCCCCGAGGTACGGAAGCGTAAACTCATGTCGACCGCGCTTGCAATGGGCGAGGAATGCGTCAGAAGTATCTCTCTCCCTTTCGGACGGCGTTGCGGGCTTCGTAACTTTGCCAGCGCATTGTTCGACGAACGCGTATAATTCATCAAAGTACTCAAGCGCAACATCGTAGGCGACCATGATCGCGTACGCCAACGTCATCGAATGAGGAGTCGGGGACAGAACGGCGCGCGGAAGTGTGATGTCCCTGGGTTCCGTCTCTTTCTCGATCGCGCCACGCTCTTGGAGCCAGCGAAAGGCCGGATCATCGATCCACTCGGGGAGTTTGACGCTCGTTGCGGTGTCCATGGCGACCACTATAGCGTCTTGTCTTTTTCCGTCGGCTTGTCGTGAGTTCGCTCAACTGCGGAGAGTTCTCGAGATGCCAATGTGTCATTCCGTCGGCTTGTTCTGAACTGTTGTTCTTTGCCGTAAGGGGCGTTGTTCCGTTGATGTCGCGGGCCACTTTGTGGCGCAAGAGGATCATGATGAGGGGGTTCTATATAGCGGGGATGGGAGAGTTCGAGCTCCCATGCTGTGCTCTTCTTGTGTGCCGATGATGGTACAAATTTGGCAAATTGTATGTCATTTATTTGCGTAACCTCTGCCATTTCATGAAAATATGACGCTATCGCCATATTTTCCTGAAAATTGGGAAACCCAGAGAGTGGAAGATCTCGTGCTTCAATGCTTCTTCGCCCTGTCTCAGACGACAGCGAGGGAGAGTCTTTTCATTCCGCATTTTGCCAGTCAAGACCGTGGTGTACCACGATTTTGCCCACGACTACTCGCAGCGTCTCGCCAAGTCTCTTGACGATCTCGCGCGCTGTCGCCACGACTTTAGGTGTCCATACCTTCCAAAGTAGCTGGAAGAGTACATCGCATCGTGCGCGCAACAGTGGGCAAATGAGCCCACGCGGTTCAAGTTCCCATGCATCACCATTGTGCAGACCTCAGTGTTTGGCAAGAGCCGCTTGCTGCGCGAGCTCGCGCACCGCACCAATGACGACCCCGCCGGCTCCATGAAGGTGCTCTACACGTGCGTGCGGCCAGCTGGCCTCAGCTCCTCTGGGTATCCCATCGAGACTCATTGGCTCCGCGACTACTTCTTCCCGTGTATCCCAGGATGGAGACTGTGCAGTCCGAGCGAGCTCGTAGACAAACTCTTCCGTCTCTACGATTTCGCAATGATGCACTGGGGTTCAGTCGGTCGCGACTGGTTCCCCCTTTTTGATGGTGACAGGGATTCAGCCATTGGACAACAGCTCCAGTCGCATGCCGTCCAGGAGATAACCGCGACGGAAAACGGCAATTCATCGGAGAACCCACGCATCCTCGTGCAGGCGATCGACGAAGCGCGGTTTCTCTTCAGAATGAGCGATTCCGATCGACTGGGATGGTCCGGACGGCTTTCCTCCGCCCTCGTGACAGTGTCGCAACAAATCCGCGCCAAGTATGGGCCATTAGCGAGCCTATTTGCGGTGCTTGCTGATGCGAGTCCCGAGATCATTCCACGCTACGAGGGTAGAGAGATTCGCGGCCATGGAGCGTCCGAAGGCCTCAGTATGGCTGACCATTGCGAGATCTTCCCACCTTTCGTGCTGACCCAGACGGTGGACATTTGCTTCAACCAGTTGATCCAAGACGCCAAGCGCAACGGTCTCTCGAGCACCCAGTTTTACCAACAGCTCGTTGGTTACGACTACGAAACAGCGTTGTCTACGCTTGTGCTGATGGGTCGTCCAGGATGGGACCGCACGAAGCTTGGCAATTTGAACAAGAAAGAAGAGCCGTCAGAAGTGATTCAGCTCGCTGCTGATATGCTCCTCGGTGGCTGGAGTGCGCCTCGCCTAGAGAGCTATCGACAGGAATCGCGCTTTGGCGTCGCGTCGATGATCTGCCTTCTTGGGCTTTCTCCGTCTTCATGGTCACCGCTCGCCTCGCACGCTGTTGCCGCGTGTATGGCGACACTGGTCTATGTGACGGCCTCGCACGACCAGCTCGTGACTGCCTACGCTTCGGATCCAGTGCTGACGTTTGGTGCTGCGTGTGTGTGGTATCAAACGGATGACTACGGCCATGTTCGGTGGACATTGGCCACACACATTCTGCCTCAGTTCCGCAAGGTGTTGCAGCAGGACATGGTAGACACGAGTGGCCGTCGCCATGATTTCATCATTCGTATTCTGCTGTTGCTTGCAATGGATGCGACCGGTCTTGACGTATAATCGTGGGCTTTTATGCCAGTCCGCCGCTATGCTGGTGCGTTTCACAGCGTCGAGGCGTTTCTCGATGTGTTGTATGGAGACCATCCGCTGGCTGTACGCGATGGCTACCAGAACGATGTGACGAGTGCCTTTGCCTCCCGTGTGCAGGACATGCTAGATGGGTGGCACGAGTGGAAAGTTGGCTTTAGCCACTTCGTGCAAATGGCAAACGAACCGAGTGAAGACGTGTTGTGGGCCATGCTGGCGCGCCGTGCGGCCGGTGTGTTCCCTCGCAACTATGCCCATGTCGATCTCTTCGTTCCGTTTATCAACGGCACGTCCGTGTCGATGATTCTGATCAAGACCACGCGTAGTGTCGGTGGTGATCTGCCGTTGGTTGCGTCGCTCATGCGTCCGTCGTCTGTGTTTACACACGCGTGCAAGCATCTCGGCCCGAGCAACGTGGTGCGCGTGCTCATGCGACTGGAGGGTGACGCGGGCAACGTGCGGAACCAGTTTTACCTCGTAGATACCGGTTTCGCAGTTGGTGATGGTGTGGTGACGGCCGAGTCGTGCGTGCTCTATCTCGAAGGGATCCATGCCTGGAAAGCACGGCGTCGTGAACTCAGCGATGAGGAGGAGTCTGATACGGACGACGACGAAAGCGTCCCCGTTCTATCAGAAAATGTCGCGAAGGAGCTCCGGATGCTGCTGGAGCCATGGTGGGAGACGAGGAGTATGTTAAAGGAAAGCCTCCGGCCTGGCGAGTCCATCCCTGACGCATCGCGTGTGTCTCCTGAATGGTTACTAGGGAGACACTGGGCTGAGACGAATGAGCACCGAGCGACCGGTTCGACTGCTACGGCTACGGTAGCAGCACAGGCGACGACCCTCCTTTCGAAAAGTGCTAAGAGACGTACGCGGAAACGTAAGCAACGACAGAACGAAGCGCAGCTGAAGGCACTATCCTGCAGTGGTCACTGTGGAGTTTGCACGGAGATTTTGAGGCATTGTTGTCTTACTCGGGTTACAATACTTACCCTTTTGGTCTTATTTCGTCTTCTTTTTACCACGTCCCAACTCGCACGACACCCCATGGGCGGCCAGTTCTTCTGCTTGAAAGCTGCGGCGAGCGCTTTCGACTGACTGGCAAAGTACCATCGACTGGCAAGTCCGCGATACTCTCTGCTGCGGCGATCCCTGCCGTCATCGTCGCTGACACCTCAGCAGCCTCAGCTCCGGCTTTTTGGCGCTGGCACGGTACGTTGCTATGTAGCCAAGCGGGGTCACCAACGGATGCTCCGCGATCACTCGACGGCTTTGCGTTTTACGGCAGAGCGCCATCTGCGACAGTCCAGATCCTCTTCTGCCTCTTGCATTATATCCGACCATGTCGTACATTCAGACAGCGAAGTGGTCCGGTGGCGACCTGCCGCTGGCTGCCCCGTGGTCACTGTTCACGAACACGCCCAAGCACCAAAGTCCGACTGCCGTGGCGCGATCTATTTCCAGTTGAGCGAAGCCCCGAGCGAACCCTTTACACTTGTCGACCAGCTCCCAAAGGGCAAGGTGTCGAGCGTCGTGTGTCACCAGAGCCTTCAGGTTGCGGCTCAATGTGGGCGTTTCCGAGTGAGCACATTGTGTCGGTCGTTGCGCAAGCGGTCGCCAGTGAACTGCGGAAGCTGCTGGAGCCACGGTGGGAGACGGCATGCACCATCAAGGAAGACGAGGCATATTCTAGAAGCTGGTTCGAGATCTGTACATCACGTGGTACGAAGCACCACATCGTGTCTGTCCACCGATGGCTGTTGAATGGAGATTGGTCGACGACAGTCGGCAGCGAGGAGACCGCGAAAAGCTCCTCTGTGATGTTGAAGCCACTATACAGAAGGTGTCACTATATTGCTTCGTTCGTAACCGTTTTGTTAACGTAATATTTGAACAAAGCAGCCCATGCTACATGGAAATATCGCGAAAGGCGGTGACCACTGATTGAAGAGAGCCCAACATGGAGGCGTATGTGCTGGCCAAAGTCGAGGCGCTCGGGCTGGACGCCGACGTCTACGTGGACTATGGCCGCGGCATCCTCGAGGACGAGGACATGGCGTTGGAGGAGCGCGTCGAGAGCGTGATCGCGATCTTCTCGGGCGCCGCCGACGGCCTCGCGAGTGACGAGACGGTCGCGCGCGAGCTCAACGCGCGCGCCATGGTCGAGGCCGTCGAGAGGCTCCTGAGCGACGCCAAGGCCCGGCTCCAGCAGGACGAGGAGGTCAAGCGCGCCGAGGCGCAGCTACGCGATCTCCAGATCCGCGAGCAGGAGAAGAAAGCGGCCGAGGCCGCTGTGGAAAAGGAAAAAGAGAAGCTGCTCGCGCGCCAGCAAATGTCGCGCGACGAGCTCGCGGCGCGCGAGAAGCTCATTAGCGCGTACGGATTCAGCGCCATCTCTGAGTTTGACGAAGACGGCAACATTATCAAGACCAAAGACAAGGTCTGTTGTTTGGGGTCTAGCGGAGACTGTCGGAATAAGACTTACATTGACGGTTGTATCCATTTTGTGTACAGGACAAGGAGTCGGCCAACATGGACGCGCTGGGCCAGAACACGAACCGCCAGCGCGTGCAGCAGGCGCAGCAAGACATGCGCGCCAAGATGAAGAAAGAGCACGACAAGAAAGTGGCGCGCGAAAAAGAGCTGCTCGAGCAGGACCGGCTCCGCAAGGACAAGGCCAAGAAGCGCACCATGAAGCGCGAGAAGCAGCGCGGCGCCGGGTAAACCACGTGCCGTAAAGAAACAACTGTCCTGTCTTCTTGTTCCAGACCCTTTTCAAAATCTCTACGGCCTCGCTTCCGTTTCTCAGTGCGTTTCTTCCTTCAGCTGAATGTGGTACTCGTCGAGCTGCTGCGTGGCCACGGGGCCCGGCGCGCTGGTCATGAGCTCGTTGCCCGTGGACGACTTGGGGAACGCAATCACGTCCCGCAGCGACGGCGCGCCGCACAGGATCGCGACGAGGCGGTCGAGTCCCAACGCGATGCCGCCGTGCGGCGGTGCGCCATGGCTCAGCGCCTGCAGCAAATGCTCAAAGCTCTGGCGCTGCGCGGGCGGCAGCGTCAGTACGTCTTCAAATACGGCCTGCTGGAGCGACGCCTCGTGGATGCGGATCGAGCCGCCGCCGAGTTCCCAGCCGTTGCAGACGAGGTCATAGTGCTGCGCGCGCAGCTGGAGTAGCTGGCCGACGGCCGCGGGGTCCTGGAGCAGCGATCCCTTGTCTGCAGCACCACGCAGCAGCTCGTTCAGCACAACAGCGCTCTCGTCCGTGGGTGCTGTGAACGGGTGGTGAGTCGCCGAGAGCTGGACCGTCTCATCGTCCTCGGCGTCCTCGCTGCGTTCAAACATGGGAAAGTTGACGACCCACAAGTGGTGGAAATTGTCCGGCGCGAGTTCGTTCTGAAGAAAACCCTTGGCCAGCAGTAGCTGCGCGCAATGGGTCCGCAGGCGGCCCAGCACACTGGTCACGGCGTCGTACGCGCCAGCCGAGAACAGCAGCACGTCGCCTTCTTCCGCGTTCAGACGCTCGTTCAGTGCCTGCATCTCGGTCGTCGAGAGCTTCTTTGCCAACGACGCCCTCCACTGCCTGTCGGCGTCTACTTTGACCACGAACACGGGCGTTGTTCCCAGCCGCTTGGCCATCTTCTCAAGCTCGTCGAGGTCTTTGCGCGAGAAGCCGTTGGCCGCCAAGCACTTCGCGTT
>JAADVZ010000758.1:0-15546 GCA_023335925.1 Pythium phragmitis | reverse complement strand
GGCCCCTGCACCTGCTCCGGCCCCCGCTCCGGCCCCCGCTCCGGCCCCTGCTCCTGCGCCTGCGCCTGCCCCTGCTCCGGCTCCTGCTCCGGCGACGGGACTCGACTGGTCCAACAGCGCGTGCATGCCGCCGATCCAGAACCAGGGTCAATGCGGCTCATGCTGGGCGTTTGCCAGCGTCACGATGATCGAAACTGGCCAGTGCCTCGCGCAGGGCGGCACGGCGTACACCAAGTACTCGGAGCAGACTTTGGCCTCCTGTGAGACCAAGAGCTCCGGGTGCCTCGGCGGTGTGCCGCAGTACGCGCTCGACTATGCCCAGAAGAACGGACTGTGCACGCTGGCTAGTGACCCGTACACAGCGACCAACGGCGTGCTGGGCCGGTGCAACAATGGATGCACCCGGGTTCAGACCGGCATGAAGGCTGTCGTGCCGCTCCCACAGAACGAGGCGGCTCTGCTCTCCACCTTGGCGCAGCACCCCGTGATTCTCGCTGTGCAGTCGGGCAACGACGCGTGGAAGCAGTACAAGGGTGGTGTGCTCAATGCCTGCCCGGAACCGAACGCGCAGATCGACCACGCGGTCGTGGCCGTCGGATACGACGCGACGACCATCAAGATCCGCAATTCGTGGGGCCCGCGCTGGGGCGAGAACGGGTACATTCGCCTTGCGCGCTCGACCGCAGGCCTGGGCACGTGCCGAATGCTCCAGCAAATGGTCCACGCCACGTTTTAGAGATTCGATGGATTAGACAGTACTGTAGTTGATGGGTGTTCCCCTATTTGTGATGGAAGTGTAAATGAAGTTTGGTCACACGTGACGAACCCATATACATGCAGTGCTATGGGTTTTTGCTCCACTGGTGGTCCCTTAAAAGCCCAACAAACTTGTTCACATCCGAACCTGGCTGTCGGTCGCCACTGCTTAAGAAACTTCGTGAGTTGGAGTGTCTGCTGCACAATACCCAGACTTCAGCTCGATTATATATGACGGGAAAGGTGCGCGCGTTGAGATACGTGTATTTCAATATTCTACGTACAGTATGTACACGTCTTCTTGTATATAAAAGGTACAGCTGGCCATGGCGAGTTGATGTACCTTTTATGCGCATTATGATCCTGATTACCGCCATTGCTGAGTGGCGTACAGCATCCTCAAGCGATAGAGTCTTCTCTGCGTGCTTACAAGCACATGGATGCAGAAGCCTCGCCCACCTGGAAAGGCTCTTCAGTACTGGCCCAGTACGACACGCACATCATGGCAGACGGTCTCTAAATTACACTTGAACAAAAGAGAAGGACTGTCATTTGCTTCTAAATGATGCATACAGTATTGCTGCTCCCAGTAGAAGTAGAAGTCGCACTGTCGTCACGATCCAGCCCGGGTTTTGGGTGGCATGCTTCCACTTCGCCATCCTCGTGTTGACGATGTCTTCTTTGTCAAGAAGATGCTGCCGTACCTATGAGTGAATGTACACTATGAACAACAGAGGATCCCCACGCCCAGTTTCGAAGCTTCTCCCTTTCATTCCATAGCATCAGCCAGGGTCGTCAGTACGGATCAGCTGTGTTTCAGAGGCTCGGAGCAAGCTCCTCGCTGAAGGTTCAAAGTCTACTGCGTGGCTCAACCAGCTGGTCAATGGAACCATTGCCACGAGTCGAGCCAGGTGAGGAAGCCCTGTTCTGCACTTCCGTACAGTTTCTTCGATTGCACTCACACCATGTAGAGCGTTGGTATAGTCAGTCTCTTGATTGTGTTATGGAGAGACATCTGGACGTCGGGTGATCACCAATCGTGTTTTTTCACGGCAATGAACAGCACTACAGTAGGCATGGACTGAGCGCATTTATGCGAGACGACCAAGGTAACACCATTTTGGATGATTGCTCGTCTAACATGTTTTTTTAAATCTCCACCTGATCAGTGCGACGGTCGCGATCAGAACGTCGCAGCAGTCATCTGCTGAAACATCTTGCAGGTACCCAGGCCGGCAGTGGACCGCGTCAGTCGAATGTAGCCGGCCTCGCCCCAGGAAGGCCCCCACGAGTTGCGGATCTTGATGGTCGTTGCGTCAAAGCCCACGGCCACGACCGCGTGGTCAATCGATGCTGTCGCGCTAGGACACGCCGTAAGCACACCGCTCTTGTACTGCTTCCACGCGTCGTTGCCGGCTTGGAGAGCGATCACGACCGGGCGCAGGCTCAGAGCTGACAGGAGTGCAGGCTCGCTCTGCGTCAACGCCTGCACACCCTTCATGCCCGTCTTCACCTTGGCGCAGGCCATGTTGCACGAGGCGAGCACGCCGCTACCAGCAGTGTACGGGTCGTCGGCGAGCGTGCAGAGTCCGTTCTGCTGGATGTATTGCATCGCGTACTGCGGCACACCGCCGTCGCAGCCGGCGTTGCGCGTGTCACAACTTGTGAGCGTTTGCTCCGACAGTTTGGTGAGCGAGGTGCCGCCCTGCGAGAGGCACTGCGCGACCTCGACGGTCGCGACGCTCGCAAACGCCCAGCATGAGCCGCATTGACCTTGATTTTGCACGGCTGGCATGCACTTACCGACGGACCAGTCGACGCTGGGGGCAGCGGTCGTCGGTGCCGGCGTCAGTGTCGGTGTGGTTGTGATTGCAGGAGGGGTCGGTGCGGCGGTCGTGGGTGTGGGTGTAGGTGAGACGGTGGGTGTGATGGATGGACGCGTCGCGGCCGGCACAGTCTTGGTAGTACGAGTCGCAGCGGGAGTCGCCATCGCAGGTGTTGGTCGGGTCGCAGCTGGCGTCGACTCCTTCGCGTCCGCCGAATTCCCGCTGTTGCGAAGCAACGGCGGATTCGACGCGGTACTGCTGGCGTACGATAGAGCGAAGGATTTGACTGCGGTGAGTAGTCTCTGGAGCTGAAGTGCAAGGGGTGTTAGCGTCGGTGCCGGTGTTGGTTCAGCCTCGCGTAGCTGACGAGAAGCAGCACCGGCACTACCAGCGATGAAAGAGTTCTTGATGTACGCAGCGAACTCGTCGGTTGTCAGCAGTGTGAACGGCGAATCCGTCGAGAATTCCGCTAGCGGGTTCTGAGTCTTGAGACGCTCTACGAGCTGCTTGGCGAGGAAGAAGCGCTGTTTGTGGTCTTCTTCGATGTCTTTGGGCGTCGCGTTCGCGTTCTTGGACTTGGGGACCCAGCCATTCTTGTGCGCACTGGCGTTCCACTTGGTCGTCCACGCCTTGAGCTCGTCGCCAGTTTCGTCTTTCTCAAGCAAGTAGCGGTGGTAGTCCATGCCAGCGTGCAACGGCATCGCGTTGGCAACGCTCTTGCTGTCGCTGCGATCTGCATGCAGGCCGATTGCGAAAGCGCTCAATGTGAGGCTTGCGTGGAAGGTGGTCGCTGGCGTCTTCATGGTTTGGCGACTTGTGTGGTGCCGAATCGATTGAAAAATGTCAAGGAGCGCTCCATTAATCATTTGATCAAAACAGGTCTCGGAGCTCTTGACGGAACGAGGACGAGGTGGCAGTGGAGGGTGGAGGAGTGCAACTGGCAGTGTTCTTCGAATTTCTTGTGCATAGACGGCTGTGCTGTGGGGGCTTGAACAACAAAGCACAACGGCACTGCCATAGCAACTGCCAGGACGCGCAGTTTCCAATGCACTTGAAGATCAGAACGTTAGGAGGATTCCGCTGCTCGGTGGTCTCAGCTGGGATCCACAATGACATCGTTGGACCACATGGAGTTTGTTTTTGTAACTGAATAATCTACAGTAGTCAGCTAACGTTTGCTGTCATTTCCACGTCCTCTCAAGGGATCTCGAGATACGTGGGTCACGACAAACAGAACGTCATGGTGACAAACAGAACGTCATGGTGACAAATAGAACGTCATGGTGACTCAATGCATTGTGCATCAAAAATACTAGTACGTCCCATCTCTCCGCCTGACAGCTTGCGTGATTTTGAATAGAGTAAGACGTGTACTGATGCGCTTACTACGTGTTCGTTCCATATTTACCTGTGCTTGGCAACTGCGCACCTTCCACGGCTTTGTCCAATTTCATTTCTCCCGTCACACACTTAGTGTCTCTCGCTGTTCGTCCAACGGGTTCAGAATTGCTTGCCCTGGAAAAAGTTGTTGATCATTTCGTACGCGACCGCGGGCTGGTCCATGGGCACCATGTGCCCAGCGTTGAAGATGCGCACAAATGCCAGGTTCTCAAACGACCGCACGGCGCCGGCGTTGGCGTTCGCCTCGGTCACAAACACACGGTTCTCGGCAGCGTTGTACTGCGCCTTGCCGCTCCACTTGAGCGCCTTGACCCAAGCGTCGTTGCCGACCCAGTTGCACATGAGGTCGGCGTCCCCGGCGTAAATGAGCACACGCACACCGGCGTCCAGCAGCATCTTGACGTTGGGCGCAAACGACAGCATCTGGTCGAGTGTGAAGCGCGCGCCAACGTCGGCGTCGCACTCGCGCCACGGCTGCGCGTGCTTGGTGTCCACGCCCAACTGCTTGACCACGGACGGCAGGTTGAGGTACTTGATAATGTGGCCAAAGTCAAAGCAGTTCATGACGTTCTCCTCGTGGCACTCTTGGCGAATGTCGTACGGGTTGCGGCCGGCCGTCATGTAGGGCGATTCGAGGTGCTCGCCGCAGTACTCGAGCGCCTGGATGCACGCGGTGGCGTCAGTCTGGCACTTGACATTGAGCTCGTGGCACACGGGCTGCGCCGTGCGCATGTCTGCGATCTGCGCCTCATCAAGCAGCGAAATGTTGTACGCGTTGAACGCCATGTCGACGCTGAAGTCGTACTGGACGACCGGGTCGGTGATGCCATTGCCGATCGCGATACCCGCGAGGTTGATGTGGCGCGTGGTGTCGCCACTGTGGCGAAGCGCGTTCTTGTGGGCAATGTAACTCGCTGCGGCCGGCACGTAGTGGCCGCCGTAGCTCTCGCCCGTGACGAAAAACTCACGGTCCGCGAGGTCCGGGTGCTTGGCCAGAAACTCTTGCAAGAACCAGTAAATGTTCTCGCCTACATTCTCCTCCGTGCTGTCGTACTCATCCTTCGGGCCGTACGAGAAGCCGACGCCCGTGGGCTGGTCGAGCCAGATCACGTTGGCCTCCTTGTTCCACGAGTACTCGTTGATGGCGGTCGTGAGGTTCTTTTGCACGTGGCACGGACCGTTCTCGGCCAGCAACGCCATCATGCTCGAGCAGCCGGGACCACCCGTGAGCCAGAGCACGAGCGGGTCCTTCGCGGGCGTGCTACGCGACTCGACAAACCAGTAGAAGTAGTGGTCGTCCTTCTTGTTGGGGAGCTTGATGTAGCCCGTCTCGTGGTGGGTGAAGCCGCAGAAGAAGTCTTCGTCCTTCTTCTTCTTGTGGCTCGCGACGCTGTTGGCCACGGCGTCTTTCGCCGTAATGACATTGGGGCTACGCATGAGCGACGCCGTCGATTGCTCTTCGCGCGTCACGACGAGAAACGTGAGCAAAAGAGCGAGTCCCGACGCCGCGAGCAAGAGACCACGACGCTGACGTCGCTGTGGCGAAGCGATGCGCTCTACGGCCGAGACGAGCGGCGTAGACTCGGAGAAGCGACCCATCGATACGGTGAGACACGAAGAGAGGTGGGGGAGGAAGGCCCAGAGGGACTGTAAGCAAGTGAGCGAACGGAGGGGGAGAACGCGTGTGGAGTGCCGCCAATCCTTCCTGATGGGGATGAAGGAATCACAGCGCCAGCGCAGCACTTCAGCGTCTTGTTTGGAGCTCTTCACATATGATTGGACAAAATCATTCTCTTATTTACTGATTGGATGAAATCGATGTTGTAGATCGGCAGTTGGAGATGGGTCAGCCGTATAACCCCGCAAAAAGGGTAACCAACCATCATTCCTAGGATGCGAACTTAAACTAAAATCGTACTTAGAAAAAGGTTTATTTTCTTCCCGCGCATGAGGAATTGTGAGCTGCAGCAACATGGAGGTGCTTGGCGACGCGCGGACGTCTCTCCGCTCATTTCTTCTGGCGTATGTCATCTCCAAATGGGTGTAACTTCTGCTGCAGAATGATACGCATCGTTTGACGCTTTAGTGGTGGCTGTGCGGTCTGTAGAGCCGTCCTAACGTGCCCCCACGAGGTCCACCGAGTTGCATGTGAAGCTGCCATTCGAAGCGTGCGATGTCCCGAACTCAAGCGGCTACTCCATGAGACGGTTGTCTACCACTACTATAAACCTGCATCTCCATATCCAAGGCTTCCGTGGTCCATGGTGCAATCGCTTCAGTTGGTAACGCATGCCATCACCTCATTTACTCGCATCTTCGACTCCCTAATGCTCGTGCTCGCATGCTAACAGAACGAGGTTATCGCGCTGGTGATCGAGCGTCTTCTCATGCGCCGACGTGCGGACTTGAGCGACTCGAATCTTCTCACGCTTGGCTACCGTGAGGTCGCACCTGGTTCACACGGCCACCGCGTAACAGCGTCGAATTCGGTCATGTGCTACTTCCCGAATACGCTTGTCGCGACGCTCAAGACGGCAGTGTGGGAGGCTCTCCATGCACTCATAGGTGATGATTTATTGGTGCATCTTCTTTTGAACTACTGCATCTTTTTGAAAGTATCACAGCCAAGCGGATCCTACATACAGGTACGGAGAATTGGTTGATATGGTCTGTGAGCTGCTGCTGACTTTTGGAGTTTTACTCTGTAGGTCGCTGGCAACAGTCTCCGGTGGATGAAGCGACCCCTTCAAGAGCCTACAGGTCACCAGCACGAGGCCAAGAAGAGGAAGAAGACGCACGATGCCAAGGCACACAGTGTCGCTCCGGCGTCAGAAACCAGCTCGTCGACGGTATCAATCAACCATGTCATGTATGCAAGACACTTTAAGAAGCGGAAGATCTTCGCCAAGTCGGATCTTGCAGTCGCATCGAGCTCGGGTGGAGATTCTGTCAGTCGTGGTCAGGCATCGAAACTCATTTGCTCGGTGTTTCCGGATACAAAGAACGAGAAGCGACTGCCCAAGCGTCTCGTTAACCTCGTGCCCATCGCCCAAGAGCTGCTGCAGCGAGTGCAGACAACAGACATCGATGGAATCGTCTCTCGACTACTCCCGACGCCACCAGAGCTAACTGCATTCCTGCGAGACCATCGAGATGTGCTGTTCGCGAATGCATCACGAGCAGCTTCACCTGGTGGCGCGAGTCCGAGCGTGGATCCATTGGTGGTCAGGATCGACGAGGAAGGATATCACAGTCAAGTCGAGTCACCAAGTTCAAGAGAGAATCGTCAAAGAAAGCGGAGGGAAATTGCAGTGGCAGCGTTGTCCAGTAACTCCGCAGCGGTGGCCGTCGAGAGGAAGGCGGTGAGGAAGGTTCGGTTTCAGCAAGAAGACACCAACAAACTCGATGTGGTGGAGTCTACGATGTGTGTGGCGCAGCTCACACACCTTCAGCGCCATCGCGATGAGATTGCACATCTGCTCCAGATTAAGGTTCCCAAGCGGAGGGTGCGGCGAGTCGTTCGGAAAGTACTGGCAGCCATACTTCCGAAGTCGTTGTTTGGGGGGCCATTGACCGGTCGGCGAAAGCAAGATTCCAACTGGTCCAAGATGAAACTGTTCGTTGATCGACTCATCTCGTCAAGGAAGTACGACATCCTATGTATTGATCGGGTATGTGTGTATATGTCGTGATGAATATACACAGCTGCACGACTCATTCTCCAGCTTTTCTAGGCGGCGAATGGATTTGGCGTCAAGGACGTCGGGTGGATGAATGCATCGGGAAAGTCGATTTGGTACGCAAGTTGGCAAGATTGTTTTGATCACCTTGATTCCATGATCTAACGTGGAGCTCTTGACCAACCAGTCCACCGAACGAGTTACTCGCCCGTCAGAAACTCATGAGTCAGCTGTTGAAATGGGTGATCCGCAATATCGTATTTCCGATTTTGCGCAACTGTTTCTATATCACTGAGTCGGAGGGTTCGGCAAATGAAGTCTTCTATTACTCTCGACCGGTGTGGACGATCATCAGGTACGAGTCATCTCCGTGGTTGTTTGATTAACCTTCTGAAAGTTCACACGTGTTAATTGGTGATCCAGCAATGTAGCCCTGTACGATTTGTCGGCATCGATCTTGAAGCCGACCACCACAACAGAGACGGCACTCGTCTCCAGCCAGCTTGGAGTGTCCAGGCTTCGATTACTTCCGAAGATCAGCGGAGTTCGCCCGCTTATGAATCTGTCTGGAAAGAGCCTCGATATGAACGTTTCCGTAAACCGTTCACTCGAGCTCGTCCATCGGGCGCTTCTCTTCGAAATCGATCGCCAATCGCACCGACTACTAGGTTCAACGGTGAGGAACGTGGACGAGATCCATGCGAAACTGAAGAACCTCACGTCTCGCATCCAAGCGTGTCCATGCTGTGCTCATGTCGAGGGTCGTAAACTGTATTGCGTGACGGTTGACGTGGAACGCTGTTTCGACACGATACGTCCAAAAAAGCTCCTGCGAATGCTGAAAAAGGTTTTTGCCGAGGAAGAATACCTCGTTCGCAAGCACTGGGTGTGCAAGGGAGCATACTACAAGATGGAGCGTCCAGCATATCCATCAGGCGACCTGAAGGGCTATGACCAGCTCGTCCAAGACATCGCCAAGAAGAAAGACGCAGTTTTTGTCGACGGCGTGTTATACGACTACATTTCAAAGGCCAAGATACTGACGCTGCTTCGAGAACACCTGACGGCGAACACAGTGCAAGCAAATGATCAGCTCTACACTCAGCGACAAGGAATTCCACAAGGATCCGTTCTCTCGACCACACTATGCAATTTGTACTATGCGCACTTTGAGAAGCGAGTGCTGCAGAAACAAATGCAAGCAGTGGTAAGTAGTCAGACCGAGATCGTCGATTGCAGCCACGAGCTTACCATGCGATACACGGACGATTACCTCTTCGTGTCCACGGATCAAGAAAAGGCCCGCGAGTTTGCTCAGCTGATGCATCGCGGCAACCAGGACTACGGATGTTTCGTGAATGTAAAGAAGAGCCGTGTCAACTTTCCCGTCCTCGTCATCGATGCTGACGGAGAGATGCGGGAAATCCCGCGATTTGATCAGCCCAGTGGTGCCGCAACCGCTCCTCTTCTTGCATGGTGTGGCCTGCTTCTCGATCCAGACTCTCTCCAAGTCTATGCCAATTACGACAAGTAAGTACTCTCTCGCAGTGGATGCAAGGTGCACCATAACTCACGTAGTTTTGGCTTGAGTAGGCTCAGCTTGAGCGTCGTGGCTGCGTCTGTTCCAGTCGACGACACGAAGAATATTGGTGCAGTGTTCGTCAACAAAGTCATTTCGGCCGTTCGCCAGCGGTGGCATCGTCTCTACTTCGACCCGAACATGCTTTATCGATCCACGATCCAGGTTCGTGATCTGCTTTTCTTCACTCCAGGGCGAATATCTCCCAGCATAAAAGTGACGTATCTCGTGATGCAATGCTACTGAACCAAATAGGTCAATGCCTACCAACTGTTGTGCCTCGCAGCGCTGCGATTCGTGCTCCTCGTGGACAAGCAACCTACTGCTTCATCCACCTCCTTCCTTCACGACTGCGTGCGCAAGATTATCATGAAGACATCTCGAGGCATCCAGCGCACACTCTTGGAAGGCACCAAGCAGGAGCAGGACGAAGTGGATGGTCTGGTCTGGCATGTTGGGCTGCACAGTTTCTCAGTGATGATTTCCGGCACAAAGCAGCGTTGCGATGCTTCAACTAAGCGTGCTAAAGTGAAGACTCGGCCGCCGCCACCATCCCACGCTCTTTGGGAATCGCTTTTAAAAAGAATCCGCCAAGACCAGAAACGCCTCCAGACCAGTGGAGCCGAAATCGTGCCGACCAGTCAAGTCTCAAGCAACAAGCACAAACTGCTTACGCTCGACGAGCTCGAGCGCGAACCGAGGAACGCCATCATACGCTGCTGGCTCGCAGCGTATACGAGATGACGCAGACTCAACACTTGACGAACGAATGGCTCAGCCACCAAAGTTATCCATGTGTGGATTAATAATTTATAATCAGGAGTTAATCAGGAGTCAACAAACTAGACGACGCAGTTGCAGTACCCGTATGATTACGGTGAAGGCTGCCGACGTCGTCAGCGCAAGGTCGCTGTGGGTGCGACACCATCCTGTAACAATTATTGCTGAACAGAAATGGGGGACGCATTGTGATGTACTCTGTACTACTGTAATCCTGTACACAAGCTCGGCAAGATAATGGCGACGAAATTTCAAAGGCTTTTGTCTGCGCTGCATATGATGGATAGGACGGCTTTCATCTGCCGTGTATACACCATGGGCAGTGTATACCGTCGATTGATTGTGGAAAAGCCTGGTACGTTATCCGGATATTCGATCTTGCAAGTACAAGGTCATACGTGCAATACTTTGCGCTCGACGATAAAAAACCTGGACAATACTATACGTATACGTGCCAGAGCCAGGCCATGTATTCGGACTGAACCGCGCGTCGTAAACCCGTTTGCGCCGGGCCACGAAAATGCTTGGGAACGAGAAGCTCCGGCAGCCGACCAGACTGCGTGTGCCCGCTCCCCATGCCGCCGCCGCTCACCTGCTGGTCGACTGGACAGAAGCACCATACCCGAAAGTCCGCGTTTAGGAGCTCATGATCGTCTCGCACGTCGACTGGACCGCGGCCTACGTCGCCGCGCTCTCGGTCGCGATGGTCGGCACGTTCTCGACGCTGCTGCTCTCGTTCCGCGACCTCAACGTCAACGAGTCGGCCGTGCAGTACGTGCTGTACTCGCTCTGCCGCGCCATGCTCATCTACTCGACGAGCCGCTGGATCTTCTACGTGGGCGTGCTCATCAACTGGAACGGCGTGCGCGATTACCTGGACGGCATTGACAACGGCCAGATGCTCGGCGTGCACGTCGTGTACGGCGACAGCGAGGCCGCCAAGGGCAAAGAAGTGATCCTCGTCATCGCGCTGCTTGGCGACATTTTGCTCCTCTGCTCGACGTTCTGGATCATCACGATGGCGTTTGAAATGACGCGGCTCATTCGCAAGAGCATGGACCGCGGCGCCGAGAAAGAGCGCAAGATCATGCGCAACTACAACGTGCGCACGTACAGTGCGGCGACGGTATTCGCCACGACGCTCGTGGTATCGGCGTTTGCGTTTCCGAAGCAAGAAGAGACGATCCGCACCGTGGCCTTTGACTTTCAGCTCTTGTGCGTCTGGATTTCATTCGTGTACCCGCTCGGCTGTACGCTGCGGCTCTCCAAGGGCAAGCGCTCGCGGTCAGTCGTGAATCCGCTCTCTCTGCTTCTCTACCAGCGCATCAAGCGGCTCGTGATTGTCTACTGTGTGCTCGTGTTCCCGTCGTGTATGGTCGAGACGCTCGTGCAGTTTCAAGTCGAGATTCCGATCCTCTGGATCGGTATCTCCCAGTTACTCTTCTACCTCTCGGGCGCCGGCACGGCCTTTGTCATTGGCGCCAGCGTCACGTGCTGTTATCGCACGCTCCAGCCCATTATGCCGTCGTCCGTCTACGAACACCTTCTTGAGAACGGCTACTTTCCCGACGAGGTCTTGTTCAACCAAGACATGATTGTCGAGCCGCCGACCGAGCACCCCGTGTTTGTCTTTACCGACATTGAAGGCTCGACCGCGCTCTGGGCGACCATGCCCGAGGCCATGGCCGAGGCGCAGTCTCTCCATGACGACACGCTGCGAAGAGAGCTGCTCCGGTTCCGAGGGTATGAGATCACGACGGTCGGCGACGCGTTCCAGCTCGCGTTCCACACCGTCTCGGACGCCATCGCCTGGTGCATTGACATTCAAGAAAAGCTGCTCAGAGTCGACTGGCCAAGCGACTTTGTGCATAAAGAGACGGCCGACCGCGTGCACGACGCCTGGGGCCGGCTCGTCTTTAATGGGCTCCGCGTACGCATGGCGATCCACGTCGGCGACGACAAGCTCGTGTGCGCCAAGCACCCCGTCACGGGCAAGATGACATACCTGGGCGTGAGCGAGATCGTGGCCCGCGAGCTTGGCGACATGGGCCGCGGCGGCGAGATCATTATGAGCGACTCGGCGCTCAGCAGTTACCTCGAGCTCGAGCGGAATGATCTCATCCACAAGGTCCATACCAAGTTCCACACGGAGCAGACCAACGAGCCGTTTGCGAGCCCCGACTTGCAGATCTCGTTTCCCATCCATCGCGTCATTGCCAACACGCTGGGCGATCGCTTCAAGCGCGAGAAAGAGTGCCGCTCGGACATTGTATCCAGTCGGTTGGTGCTCCTGCGCGGACGATGAGAGAGAGAGAGAGACGACGACGACGAATTCTGTGCGTACGACGTACAGTAGAGTACTCTAGGAGAAAGTACAATAGCAATGTGACAACGCCACCCATGTCATGGATGGGTGAAGTGAAGTGAGAAGTAATACTTGGCAATCTGGAATGTAGTAAAATAGTATTTTCGCTCAACATTCATAATAGTACTGCTTACGAAGACGTCCCATGCCAAAAACGGACGCAGAGGTGGCGACGGCTACTTGACGACGAAGACTCTTTGCCCACACAAGAGAGCGAGTGGGGAGAGAGGGGGGAGATGCTACAATCCATCTGACTGGTAAAAAATCTAGTACGTGACCCACGTCATGTCGGTGAGCACGCTGCACGTGCCCTTGTCGGCGGTCGAGCGGCGCAGCCGCACGTAGCCGTTCTCGCCCCACTCGGTGCCCCACGAGTTGCGGATCTTGAGCGTCGTGTCGTCGTAGCCCACGATCACGACGGCGTGGTCCACCTGCGTGCCCTGGCACGCCGAGATGATACCACCCTTATACTGCTTCCAGGTCGGCTCGGTCGAGACGACCGCGGCCACGACCGGTTGCCGGGCCACGGCCTGGAGCAGTTGGGCCTCGTCTTCGGCGCGGCCAATGCCCTTGACGCCCGGGTTCTGCTTGGTGCACGACGTGCTACAGCCCGAGCCGAGCGCGCCGTGGGTCGACGTGTATGGGTCTTCCTGGTCCGTGCAAATGCCGTTCTCCATAATGTACTGCATGGCCCATACGGGCACGCCGCCGTTGCACCCGTAGTTGCGCGTGCTGCAGCTCGCGAGGTTCTGCTCCGAGAGCTTGGTGTACCCGCCCGTGTTGCCGAGAATGCACCTGGAAGTCTCGATGGCGGCGACTGTTGCAAACGACCAGCACGACCCGCACTGCCCTTGGTTGCGAATGGGCGGCATGCACGGGCTCGTGGACCAGTCGACACTGGGGGCTTCGTACCCGATTTCAGGTTGAGCGACGGGCGCCGGCTCGGGCGCCGGTGCCGGTGCAGGTTCAGGGGCTGGCAGCACGTCGGCTTCCGCCTCGGCCGGGGCCGGTGCTGGTTCCGGTGCTGGTTCCGGTGCCGGTTCCGGTGCCGGCTCCGGGGCTGGTGCGGGAGCAGGTTCGACGATCTCGGCAGCCTCTGGTGCCGCCGGTGCCGGTGCCGGTGCTGGGGCTGGGGCAGGTGCAGGAGCTGGTGCAGGTGCAGGTGCCGGCTCGGGAGCTGGGGCCGGGGCAGGCGCAGGAGCCGGCGGCGGCGGAGGAGGAGGGGCGGGCGTAGGAGCTGGTGTGGGAGCTGGTGTAGGAGCAGGCGTAGGGGCTGGAGTGGGAGCAGGTGTAGGTGCTGGTGTGGGCGCCGGTGTGCGGTCCTTCTTGTGGTGCCAGCCAAAGAGGCTGAGCCAGTCGATCTTCTTGAGGTTCTCGAGCGCGCCCTGGAAGTTCCAGCTCTGCGCGGCCGTGCTGGTGGTGGCATTGGAGGCGCGGCCCGCCGCGGGCGCTGCGTCCTGGCTGATTTTCTGGAAGAGATCGGTAAAGACCGTCGTGAGGTCAGTCGATCTCACCTTGGCGTTGCCGTCGGCGTTAGCGGGCGCCGCCTTCTTGTCGGAATCAGCCACGACCGTCTCCCGGCCCAGCGTCTCACCCCGCAGGCCGCGGCGCGCGCGCGTAGACGCACCAATGTACGAGTTCTTGATGTACGTGGCAAACTCGTCCTCAGTGAGCAGCGTAAAGGGCGAGTCGACCGAGAACTGCGCGTCCGGGTTCTCGCTCTGGAGCTTCTCGACGAGCTCCTTGGCCATGAAGAAGCGCTGCTTGCGGTCCTCGATGACCTCGTCGGCGTCGCGCGACTCGGCCTGCGGCATCCAGCCATTTTCCTCGGCTTGCTTTTCGTACTTGTTGAGCCACGCGTCGAGCTCGTCGGCCACGGCATCCTTCTCGGCCAGATACCGCGCATAGTTGATCCCCGCGTGCATCTGGCGCGCGTCCACGGCGATCACCGCGGCGGCGGCCGCCAGGAAGGCGACGCTGCAGCACTTCATCGAGCTGTCTCTAGGAAATCCTGGAATGTATTGTGGGTCCGTGGCCAAGCCTCTCCCATACTTCCCAGTGGATATCGTCTATCTTGTCTAGGGTGTCCAGAGTCCGGTCCAAGCCTCAGCCACCGTCTGGTTGTTGGCCCAGCAGGTTGGGTTTCCTGAAGCGCCCCTCGTGTTCCCAGGGACCGTCTGTGAGCCCCCATATTAAAGTAGATACTCAGGATTCTCCAGAGAGATCCAGAGAGCATAGCGTGCACAAATGCCGGCTGGCGGCAAGCTTCCAGCTGATCACGACTGACTCAACTGGGTGTTGGTCAGAGACTCGAGCCAATCAAACGCGAAGATAAACCAAATCTACTGAAACTGGGGAAATCCGTGAGGAGTCAGCAAGGACGGACCTTTACACTTCACAAATGAAATCCAGACGTTGAGTTGACTTGCTCCAGACCCACGAATTGCCCGACAGGCACAAGATTCTGGTCGAGTCATTGGATACTGAGTGGGCGCCCTCTGGATAGCCCGGTGGGTCACATCCACCTGGATAATCCAAGGACGATCCAGACTCGGTAGTATCCGCTAGACACGAGCTCATTTGTGGTCTTGCTGCCATCTCCCCACTGCTCCTTAGTGATAGTGGGGAGCCGCTGCCGATAAGGTCAAGTCAGCCATAGTCAGCCTTCGTCTGGCTTCTAATAGTTGGTGTCCAGGTGAGCCACTCAGTCGGAGTGCAGAACAAGTGCCCGAGTGCAAACTATCAAGTTGCCTTGGCCTGCCGGGCAAGTTGCCTGAATGGCAGCCCCGCACCAAACTACTATATTATAGTTCCCGGTACCGGATATTATTTACACCGCACGTGGATAGTGAGTCTTACGATGAGCTTCACAAGCGTCTGCGCCTTCTGGTGATCACAGGGCACGGCTGCCGATTGAGAACGAAAAAGTGTGGATCAAAACCCTGAGGGCTTTGAGACAAAGCCACCAGGATTGAATCCACATTCTTCCGGGCTTGTTGTCTACGTGGAACCAGCCCATCGCAAATCCGCCAAGCTCTTCATGAGGGAGATCCACTGATCATCAGGATTCCTCTGAGGATCCTGGTGGAGCTCCTTGCGTGCAACTGGCCTACTACTGTAGTAACAGATGTGTGTGTGTGTGGGGGGGGGGGGGGGGGG
>JAADVZ010000757.1:0-15556 GCA_023335925.1 Pythium phragmitis | reverse complement strand
CTCTCTCTCTCTCTCTCTCTCTCTCTCTCTCTCTTCGTCGATAGCTCGTGTGTGTTTTACAACAGGGAAAAACCAAAATACTCTCTCGTGACGATGACGACAACGGGCACCACGACGAACGATCTTCTTCTTTCTACACATCGATGCGGAGCTGCTGCACGGCGGCCTCGAGCGCGTCCGTGCCGTTGGCCACACCGTTGCCATTGCTGTTGCTGCCCGTGCCGTTCGACTCGGGGTTGCTGTCGCCGCCGCCGCTGACCACCGAGAGCCGGCCATACTCCATGGCAGCGCCATACTCGTCATGGCCACCATACTCACCACGGTGGTGGACACGCTTGTGCTGCACCTTGAGGCGTTTCGAGCCAATCTGGAAACCGTTCATGCTCGCGATCGCAGCGTCGGCGGCATCGGGCGCGTCGTAACTCACAAAGCCGAAGCCCTTGCTCTCACCCGTGATCTTGTCCATGTACACCTTGGCACTGATGACCGTGCCAAACGGCGCAAATGCCGTGGCCAAGTCAGCGTCCGTGAGATCATGCGGCAAGTGGTAGATAAACAGGTTGGCGCCAGCAGGCCCCTCGAGCTGGCTGCTCGTACGCGAGGCCTTGGCCGCGGCTTCGACACCGCTGAGCACCGCAGCCGCCGCCGCCGCCGCCGAGCTGGGCGAGCCGATGGCGCCGGTCGGCGCCATGCCCGTGGGCATCCCCACCGGCATGCCCGGCGCGTCAAAGCCCATCGTGTTCATGCCATAGGCGTTCGGGGCAGCAAACGCGTACGGGTTGTAGTACATGAACGAGTTGGACGGACTACCGGGTGTCGCCGCCGCTGCCGCCGCCGCCGCAGCCGCAGCCGCAGCCGCATTGAGCCCCGTCTGCGCCGCGCCAAAGGCCTGCATTTGCTGCATGTACTGCTGCTGCAGTTGCTGGAGCTGCGGGAACGGTAATCCAGCGGCTGCCGCGGCCTGAGGGGGGAGCGGCCAGTACGCGGCGGCGGCCGCCGCGAGGTTGCGCGCACGCTGGAGCCGCTGGCGACGCGAGTCGGCAAACTTGACGACCAGCGCCGATGTGCCGCGCTCCATCGTGAGCACGCCATTGACCTGCTGGATCGCATCGATGGCCGACTGGCGCTCCTTGTACTTGAGAAAGGCGCACCCTTTGCTAATGCCCGTGGTCGGGTGGCGCAAAATGTACACTTCTTCAATGGCTCCAAAGGGCAGAAACACGTCGCGGATCGCCGTCTCGTCGGCCGTCTTGGGGATCATCCCAATAAAGAGCTTGTGCTCTTGCGACGCGCCCTGCTGGCCTTCGGCCGGACGCACTTGGAGCGGGTTGATTGACTAGAAAACAATGCGAGGGTATTAGTACCGCTTCGTCTTCGCCTCAGAAGGTACGAGCCGATGAATCAGAACGTACGTTAGGGAGCGTAACCTTGTTGTGCAGCTCTTCAATGGCCTTTTCAGCCGCCTCGCGTGCGTAGAACGACGCGAACGCACAGCCGCGATGGGCGCCCGTGAGCTTGTCGCGGATAATCACGAGGTCCTCGAGCGGACCAAAGACTTCGAGCACGGGACGCAGGTCGTCTTCTTCCATGGTGCGCGGCACCTGGCCCACAAAGAGCTTCACGGGGCCGTTGGACGGGGTGTAATCGCCCGTGCCGTCGTCGTAGAGAGCGCCCTCGCCGTGGTGCGGGTGGTGGAGCTGCTGGTGATGGAGCTGCTGGAGCTGCTGGTGGTACTCTTGCATGTTGTCCATGGTTACGCTCGGAGGGGGTTACGTTGGGAAGAAAGAGTTGGCGCTTGTTGGCTTGTTGGTTTGTTGGGAGTTTTTTCTCTACGTCACCACGTCCACGGGTTCACGGTCACGCCAACGACGACTCTAACGCACAGCACACGACGAAGACGGAGAAAACGGGGGAAAACGCGAGGGGAAAGCGCAGGCGAGAGCAGCAAGAGAGCGGAGGAAGGGGGGTCCCTGGGCTCGCTAGTGCTGTTCCGGATGAGGGAGGGGGGAAGGGAAGGGTTGCTCGCGAAGATGGAGGTCCGAGAGCGTTTCTGTTGGTTTGTTGGCGTTGGCGAAACAAGCAGGCCACGGCGGTTTTCCCCCCACCACTTTAGTAACTCAGCACCAAAGGGGAGACCTTAAAATACCGCCAACAAAACCGACGTGAAACCGGTACCCACCCACCACGATGTCCTCTCTCTCCACTTGGGCGGGCTTGTATTGAAGTGCACTGCAACGTGCGATTTGGGTTACCGTATGTTATGCGGCTACGTACGACGACCGTGAGTCTCCCTAACCTTTAGAAGACCGTGCCGTCGCTTTGGATCTTGATGGGCGGGCTTCCATCGGGACGCTTTTCTTTCGCGATGACGCGACCGGCCTTCCAGCTGCCGCCTTCAAGCATCTGAAACAGGAAGAAGAAAAAAACATCTAGATGGTCACCACGACGCCGAAAAATATCCTCAACGAGAAAGGCGGGGAAAGAGACAGACCTTGACGAGCGGGAAGATGTCGGCGGTGAGCTTGAGCTTATCGAGAATGACCGAGTGGATCTCATCCAACAGCGCAACAGTCAGCGCGCGCCACTCGACAATCACCTCTGAGCTTGGGTCAAAAGCCTCGGTGAGGATGGTTGGTTTCTTGGGCACGAGCACACCAAAGTCGACCAGCAGGCCACCGTTGCGGTACTCGGGGAGACCTTGCGAATGCGTCAAATTGCGTCAAGATGAGGGACCATGAGATGGAGTCCAAGTGTCGGCACTGTACCTGTCATGTATTTGAGGTCCGTGATCTTGAGCCCAGCGTCCTGGAGCGGCTCCATCAGCGAATATGTGAGCCACTGGGAAAGCTTGTGAAAGCTCACGTGCTTGCCGGCCTTAGGATCTTCCGCGAGGTACCTGCATTGCATGATTTTCACTGCTATGAGTTGAAACGCAGATCAGGAGGGAGCAGGTCGATTACGTACGCAAGGTCCCAGACATCGCCCATGTTTTTCCCCGCGATTCGCGTGCGGCTCTCTGGCCAAATGTCCTGCAGGCCGTAAATGATCCCCTTCCACAAGACCGTGATCGAGATCTCGTTCTCGGGGTTCTTGTGCTGAAACACGTAGTCCACGATATTACCTGCCACAGCAATTTGAATAGTATGAGCGATGAGAATATGTCTAGACATGGCTCGTTATCTGTTGTACCTGGACGTGCCGGCGTGCCGTCTTCTCCACCAAAATACTCTGGATGGGACTTGATACTCTTCCCGAGCCTCTGCAAGTCATGGTATCACACGCTCACTATGTCATTACCATTGAACGTTGAATGCAGATCGCCAACTGACCTTGAGAAGATCCGTTCGTCCGGCGCACCCGACCAGCGGGTTCGTTGTTTCGTCCTGCATACAAACCACGTTAGAAACACCACAACATGATCTCATTCAATAAAACACACTTACCACTTGAAAGGCCTTTGCGATAGCATCGTCCGATAAGTTGATCAAAGCCTCTGCATCCGCTCGGTGCGGGTTGCTCTCTGGATCCGACGAAAAGTCGCCATTCGTGAACATGTGGAAACTCGCAATCCCGAGCCCTTCACTGCGAGTGTACGAGTCTTCCGTGCCAGGTTCCTTGAATTTCCACGAGGGGCCGGCACCCGCATCCAGCAACACGCTCACAAGCGCGAGATCAATCAGGCGACGCGCCTTCTCCTTGTCGTCACACGTCCAGCTCGCCGTCAACTTGGATGTGCGCTCGGGATTGCCCGTCTCAAAGTGGCGCCAGCGCGAGTGGAACGGCACGCCAGCTTCGTTGTCCGGGTACGCTTCACGGATAATGTTAATCACGTACTCCGCTACTTCCTCGATCTTGGTGGAGTCCACAGAAAAGTTGGGCAGCTTGTCGTCTTTTGCGAGCGCATAGACGCGCTGGCACGTCTCGCGCACGGACGGCAGCGAGCGCAAGTACTCGACACGCGCTTCGCCCTCACCGTCCGCGTCCTCGATCTTGGCTCTCTTCTCCGGGGGCGGCGACGTCGACATCGCAGGGGTCCTCGATTATCTAGCAACGGATCTTGATGGAGAAAAGATCCGACTAAGCACCTCTGTGAATAGCAGCACTTCAACCGGCTTACTGCAGCATACCCACTAAGTACGATGTGTGATCTTCAACCATCTCTTCTAAATCCGTCTCCTTTAAAACCGAATTGAGAATGATGATCAAACAAAATCGGGGCGGGCAACTTGCCGCCGAAGAGTGAAACGGATGCGGATGAGCATGGGACGATGTTGCCATCATCACGCCGCGCGCTTCTCGGGGGCTGACGTGTGGCCTTGAGCCAGTTTCTTGATGGTGCTGGATGTGCCGTATGCGTCTGATTCGGACGATGATGCCGAGCGCACACCGCGTGGATACTCTGGCGCGCTGGTGTCGACGTCACTCAGGTCCGACTCGTCGTTCCGCATGCCGTCACCGTCGCGCTTCTCGGCGATAAAGCCCACGAAAAAAGACGAAGCAGTCCGCGTGCGTGGGAGAAGCGATAAGAGTCCGTCCCCAGACTCATCGCTGGACGATCTGATCGACAGTTTTCGCGCGAGCGCGTCGTCGCTGAAGTTTTCGAGTACGCGTGACACGCGATCTACAGGTCCACTACTCAACAACGCGCAACAGAAGAGGGCGCCCGTCAGGCCTGCTCCCGCTACCGGTACGACGAGTATTCTACGGCATGGCGCACATCCACGGGCGGCACTCAGCAGCAGTGATGACGACCCCATTGGCCTGTCACCGATGCCGAAGTTGAACTACGTTCCGAAACAGAAGCCGTCACTGTCGATTCCAGCACCTCCAAAAGCGAGCTTTGCGAGCCGTGCCAAGCCCCCAAGCAAGTTCCAGCCTGTGAGAGGGGTCACATCGACGCAAGTTGTACCGAAGCCAAATCGGCCCAAGCTCGGCTCACCCAGAAAGCTGCTCCAAACGACTGCCGCTCAGTCGAGGTTGAAAACTTGCGCTCCGCGATCTCCATCAACCCCTGTTTCTTCCAATCAATCGACGTCATCGTCCATGCTTGAAGAGATCGAATCCCCAGACTCGGATCATGATCATGCAGGAGAACTCTCTGTCGATGAACTCATCTCGCAAGACCTCCGTCAGCTGCGACACCTCGTATCGTCTCCCCAAAAGCGCTTGGTTCCACCGAATCGACATGCCACAAGCCGATCTCTCACAAACGAGGAAGTTGATCAAGCGTTTCGAAGGAATACCAGGTTTCGTGTTGACGATAGCGAAGACCACGCTTCGTCTTTCCGGTTGTATTCGCCGCATGATCGTCCATCATCGGCATCGTCGTTTCGTCTGGAGCCAGTGCAATCCCTACTCCACAAACACCATGTGAGCGGTCAATCCGATCAAGACGATCATGAGGACTCGTTTGTTGAGGAACTGCGCACAATGAAGGCTGGCGTGCTGAAAGAGAAAGAGAAGAAGGAGTGTGAGCAACGGAAGCTCGAGGATGAAAAAAAGAAGAATGTCGCTGAAACTCCAGGCGCGTTAATTGGGTCTCTACGGGAAGCTGTTGACACGATCGACAAGGACCTACTTCTTGCGCTGCGGCCATTCGAAAAGATGAAACAAGACCATGAGAAAGAAGATGCCGAAGCCGCTGCTAAGGACGAGAACACGGTCATGCGCCTTGATTTGCCGTTGGCGGCACAAGCACTTATTGAGCAACTCGACCAGGCTTTCGGTGGCCTCACCAGACAGCGAGAGGCCGACTTGAAGGCCGACGAAGACGAAGCCGCGCAGGCAAAGGCAGCTGAGGAGGCAAAGAAGAAAGACGAGGACGACAAGAAAGCCATCGAGGACGCGGCGCGTCGAAAGCAGGAAGAAGAAATTCTATCTATGCTGCCACTGCGGGGGAAATTGATGAACACCGAGGGCGACATTCACGACGCCCTCATCCAACTCGAGGTGGCTGAAACTCTCTCTCAACGGGCAGTTGGATACCCCTCGAGTCTCTTCGTGCTGAGCATGTCTCCACAGCACGACTTGTCCAGCCTGCGAGAGTATGCAATTCGCCGAGCTCAAGACATTGAGGATCTGGTCATGGCCCCGGCTGGTGCAACACGCGCTATCGACTGGAATCGGAGCACGTTTCCCATCGATCAAAATGAGGAAACTGAGCCGACATTCGATGACTCTGCCTGTGTAGGGCCTGATGAAGGATCGTATTCGGATATCGTGAAAGCAGAGGTGATGGAAAAACTCGACTTCACTATCCTTAAGCTGAAGCACGCCCTCTCTATTGATCAGAAAGACGCTGATGAAGCCGCGGCCCGACAAAAAGCAGTCGAAGATGAGACGGCAGAACTGCAGAGAAAGGAATCCGAAGAAAGGGCCAAGCAAGAGCAGATGCAGTCTGATGCGACAGCGGCGAGGCTACGTGTTATGGGCATGTCGTCCATTGAAGAACTTCCATGGGTTGCCCAAACGGACTTGAGACTTCGCCACGGTATGCTAGACGACTCCCCTCTGCATCGACTTCAGAGTGCGCTTGATGGGCACAACCAAGTGGTTAGTGCTCACGTGCCCTCATTCTTCGACGATAACCTCGTTGCCGAACGGTTCGATCGTGTGAGGATGATGATGGAGGCACCTTATCTTCACACAAATTACAAAGCACATTCAGCCCCTGCAGATCCAGAGGTGCGACTCCCGAGATGGCAAGCCAACGACGACATGAACCGGATACCTCGGCGCAGAACCCAGCAACAAAGTGAAGATGATCGTTTATCCTTCCTGACAAGAGACTCACTGAATGCATCTCCGATTGGGATGAAAAGGAGCGCAATGTCAAACAACGAGGCTGAAGACGTGGCCAATCTCTATATCGCTCGCGGAGACCGTAAAAGAGCGACAAGCCATCTACCATCGAAGCGCAGCCCCACCAAGACTCATCAAGAGAAACTAACGGAAATGAAGCGAGCAATTCACGATCTGCAAGCTAATCGACGTGAGAAAGCGCACTGGTTCCGTGCGTCTGCACGGTCAAGGTGAGTGAAAACATGCGATGGAGGACATAGCATTGAGCACTTTGTTTCTCTCTACTGTGAATCTGTATTTTGGCATTTTGCGCATTTTGCTCCTTGCGACTCTATGGTTATGCATGCGTCACTAACGTGCTATTGCTACAGGGATGGAATGTCAAACGCAGAATGGCTCAGAATGTCTTGAAGCGGGATGCGGTTGTGTGGGTCGACTTCTAGCATGCGCTCCGCCAAATTGAGCGTTTCTTCGTGGAAGTCGTCGATCATTTTCCAATCGGTCAAGACTCGTCGGAGACCGAGTCGGCAGAACGCCCGAAAGCCTGGGCAATCGACCGACGCCATCTCGATGAGCGGCGAGCCCGTGAGCAGGATAACAAACGACACGCCCATAGACCAGACGTCCGCGAGAAAGGGATTGTACGGATGACCGGCCGCTACCTCTGGCGCCATGTATCCGAGCTTCCCCACACGGCCTTCTACAACTCTCTCGGGCACAGTGCCCTCCTCTCCGTTTGCACTTCTATCGAGAGGCACATTAGTACTCAAGCCAAAGTCGCCGATTTTGCAGACACCGTCTCGGACCATGACGTTCTCGAGGCTGACATCACGGTGAGCGACGCCCACGGCATTGTGAAGAAAGTCGAGTCCGTTAGCGATCTCGCGCAGCACGGCGAGCGCCTCGACCTCCGGCATGCGGTGGCCTGGCAGTTGATCCAGTCGCTTGAGCAGGTCGCCTTCGTTGCAGTACTCCATGACGATGCCGAAGGACCCGCGGTCACCACGCAGCACTTTGTGGTACTGCACGACGTTCTTGTGGTTGCCCGCAGCACAGATCTTGGCCGCAATGTCCACCTCCAACATCGGATCGTCGCTCGCTTGTAATGTCGTAGCAGCGGCACGCTCGCTGTTGTTGTTGGCCTGCAGACGTGGCCACGAGATTTGCTTGACGACGACTAGCTCGGCGTCGTGTCCGATCTGGCTCTCATCTTCGCCCTCGTCGCTCCTGCCCGTCTTCATGGCACCGCCATCGACTTCACAGAGCAAGATATCGCCATACTGCGCCTGGCACAGCACACGCTGGACGCGATACTGCGTGTCCATTCGGCTGTCGAGTCTCCGCGTCGTCACCCGTCAATTAATTTGTGAATAAGCGGGCGCAGGTACGACTCAGGCAGGCGAGGGGGCATCAGTTAAACTGCGCCGGGAGTAGGATGCACGCCACACGACCCAAAGCCGGGTCGAAAGCGTTTCGTGTTCTGCCCAATGGGAACGCTTTGCGGAAGGTACGCTGTACGGCAAGCTTTTCACGAAACGGCGTGGTTGGTTGTAACTTTGATCGCTTTAGGATCGCGGCGGCAGCGGACTAATCTCAGTGCCTTCATCCCATTCTTACGCTGGAGTTCCTACGGCGCATCCCCATTCTTCCACAGTGTTGCTTAATTTGGAGTTTCATGGGTGGGATTTGACGGGGAGGAGAACGCCAGCCCCACAGCCGCTGCGGCAGCGAGTTGTTGCATTTCCAAGAAGGTTTCTTTCGATGGAACTAGAAGTACTGTAGTTGTGGCTCTGGATCTCAACGCGGGAAAGGGACCAACCGCCGGTTGACAATTCGAACAGCTCCATCTAATAAAGCAGGGTCCCCCTACAGTTCGGGGGACCAAAAGATCTTCCATGAAAAAGAAATCGAACGTGATGGGGGACAGGCGCCAGAAGGAAGACAGTAGCACTCGAAGTGCACTGTACCGCACAGCAAACGCTGGCAGAGTTGGCATTGCGCTGGATCTGGAATGTTCGGCATGATACTGTAGAAAGATCTTTGCAACACGCCCGCAACCGACTGGATAAAAGGCACGTGACTTGCTTCCAGCGACCAGGATCGATGGATCGATTTGCGTGCGAACAGTACAGCACCACGAGTTGAGTCTGCAGCTCCGACCGTGGCGGGCGAGGGAGGGTCCAAGTGTGAACTCTTGATTCGTGGCACGAAATCCCGTCCGCGGTTCAGGCCACGAATCAAAAGTTCACAGCCAAGCGTACAGGAACTCGACCGTACTGTACGGACATGCAGTACATGCTGTACAGTATACACAGGAGAACAGTATTACATCATACTGTTAGGGCAATTGACGCCGTCGCTGCGGCACGAGGAGTCCAGATCACCGAGAAGAAAGGACTGCAACTCTCTCACTCCAGGACAAAACAGTTCGCTCAGCATTTACAGTACAGTACGATTCCGCACGCACGCCACAGTTTTTTTCAATAAGCACAGGAAGAAGCGTTCGCGGTATGAAACGCTTGTTCGCTCCCTTGTTCATCGCGATCGATGGAAAGAAACACACACACACACACACACACACACACACACACCAGTAGCGGTGGCGTGTGAATAGTTTATCAACACAGCCTAACGCAAATACAAAGATGCATTGCATTGCTCCGGACGCAGGCTTACACATAGATAGCAAGCGCGGCGGGAATAAAATCATACAAGCCGTGTGCTGATGCCAAGCAGCCGGCAACGCATGCTGTACACGAGGTGGATCAGGAGATCCACTGTCATGAGGACGGTGCCAGTTTATCAAGCCATCTACGACGTTCGTATTGTGTGCAAAGACACACCCCAATGCAGCCATCTCGTTAAGAATGGTGGATATGATATGGACGTGACCAATTTCAGAGACAACCCAGCGTTTGAGTGGGGTTCATGGGGTTGCTGGAGTGGTCCACCATGATCCGGGACCTCTTATACGGTATAGTGAACCTGGAGTGCGAACCCGACAATGAACCGCGTGGCTTTGGTTTTAGCCTATTAGATCACATACACGGTCCTCCTGAGTTGTCCATCGCTCTTGCACAATCCTCGAAGGGGCACAAAGCGAATGTGCAGTTGCGCTCCTCGTTGTCAAACGACGCGTCATACTGAGAACTGTAGCTGGTCGGTCGTGGAAAGAGCGCATGCCGAGATTGGACTGAATGAGCCAGGGTCGTGGAAAGAGCGCATGCCGAGATGACGGAATGAGCCAGGGTTCGTGTGAACATCTCTGCCTCCTGACGAAGGAGGAAGGGTCCAGTGCCACAGAAAAAAGGCACGTAATGGATCACCAGTCGTGGATGACACTTTCGTATCCTTCCAGCATTCTGGATTGCTTACACTCCTTTTTGAATTGACAGTTGATCCACTTGACGGGCTGTCGGTCGTTGTCCCCGCGTGGTTGAGCGTAGCTCTATAGAAGGCACCGCCTTTCCACGACGTCGAGTACTTGGACGCGGGGAAGGGACTTCGACACGACTCCAACTCGACAGCGCCGTCATTCGGATGGTGCGCGAGCTCGTCGAGCGTCGTGTACACAGGCGAGAACCGCGACCTGAGCCCGACTGGCGACGTGCCGCACAGGCTGGTCGAGACATACTGTCCGTAGGCTGTGCCACGCATTTGTGGATCGTGTCGAGCCGTACGAACTGGATCTTGGAGCAGCAATGGAGCTGCGAGGCGACCTTGTCTCGCCAGTAGTGTAGCTGTGGCGGGTGTCTTGCCCAGGCCATGGACCAGTAGGCACACTTTCTCGCCACCGGTACATGTCGTCGCGCATGAGTCGGAGTCTGTTGACACAGACTGCCGACTTCGGTAGGCTACGACGCGACCAGCGTCCTTCACACGCGTGACCGCGTGACTGAGTACTCGCGAGACGCGCTGAAGTGGAAACATGGGAGCGCCATCTCTAGCCAGCAGCTCACAGTCTTGCACTGCGAGCCCACCGGGCCGACTTGAAATGATCTCGTGGGACGGCGTCGGCAGAGGTGCGTGTGTGAAGTCGAGCTTGATGTTCCCATCGTAGACCGCGTCGATTTGGCCGTTGGCAGGCGAGCTGAAGACGTACGAGTTCCCGCGAAGATGGTCTCCACCAGCGGATAGTCCCGGGAGCTGCAGTGTTCCCGCGAGAAGCCGTACGCTGGGAAATCTTCGCACCCACGCACGCCCCGTAACGACTGCGTGAGCAGCTCAAACGACGGGGTTTCCTGCTTGGAGACACAGCTGTTGTACGTGAGCTGTCGCGGTTTCGTGTTCTCAATCATCATGAAGCTTCAGCCGTCGACCATTGCGACGTTGTACTTGAGACCAGCCAGCTCGTAGGTCAGGCGGCCGTCAAAGAGGAGACCGTCGAGTGCGTCGCGGCAGCCCAGAGCCCACGAACGACGAGTCCCGCAAGCGGATCTCCGCGTGAAGTGCGTCGGACGCGGCCCAAGATGTCAGCAGTCGCGTCGTGTGGTGCTGGAAGTGGTGGCTGTGGGTCCCTCTCTCTCTCTCCGCAACTGAGAGAAAGTTGCGGTGTGGGTACAACTCAGGAGTCACCTCATAATCAGATATGTAATATCAGAGGTTGAACGCAGCCATGTAGCTGAAGACATGGACGCGCGCCAGATCTGCAGTATGGCTTGTAAGAGGCTTCGAATGGGTTCACACAGCGAAGCCATGACCCCCGAACCACACCCGCCTCCGTCTTCTGTCTCTACAGTATCACCGTCGTTGTCGACATCGTTGTCGCCAGCAATATCGCCCGCCGGAGAAGACTGAGAGCAGGGCTGTCTCGGTGAGTGTCCTTCACAACGGTACACTATCGCCGCGACATGCCAGTACAACCACCACTTCTCCATGGGCGAAATACCACTAGCGACTTTTCTCCGTCCCTTCTCTCCCGTCTCTCGTCACCAGTCGCTGGTTCAGTCACGTGGTAAATGCGTCTCGGCGCTCCAGCACGCGGAAACCCACTCTTCAACGCCTGTAGATCTTTCTGCGAGCATCGCAATCCCAACTTTTCAATTATAATTAGTGTGTTCAATTCGTTTTCAGCTTGTACTTCACATAGTATGTACTTTGGCTGGAAGTTCAGCATGGGGTCAATTTGTTTTGTGGGCCAGCTGCCACGCGGAGCGCATGTGGGAAAATCTATCGTGAAACCAAGTCAAGTCGTGCCTTTCCTCTGTATCTGTGTTTTGCATGACAGACACAGATCCAGATATAGAGGGAGAGACGAGATCCAAAGAACGCGAGTGAAGCCACTTCGACCGTGCAGCTCCGTGTGCAACTTCAACTGACTGGTCGAAGAGCTACGATGCCCGACGATACGTACAGTAAATTCATTCAACAGCGGAAGAGAATCTTTGGAGCGAGCTCAAGTGGGAGGAGCGCTCGCTTCCGTCCTTTCCGCAACCGCTTGGATACACCCCTCCAACAATATCCACCGGCTGCCTGAGCGAATGCTGGGCTCACTTCCATACACAACCGGCAAGATGTCCCAGGCTGAGGACGGCAGCTGGGACTCCCAGCCGCCGCCATGCGGTCTTTATCGCCAAGGCCAACCACACTGTCGCCTGCCGTCAACCGAAGTGAAAGACAGTCCGGGGCGCATCTTCCGACACCAACGGCCCTCGATTCATTCTTCTTTTCACCGGCGTCTGCTCAAGTTCCCCCACTCCTTCCAAGCTCTAGCATTCCTACCTCATCAAGCATGACGTCTGAGCACTCGACGCTTCTCCAAGACAAGCACGGCGCCTCTCACGGCGGCGTCGCTCTCCAGGGCTGGCGTGCCCACGTGCGCGAGTACCTCGCCGAGTTCCTCGGCACGTTCTTGCTCGTGGGCTTTGGGCTCGGTGTCAACAACGAAGTCTCGCTCAACGGCGGCGTGCGTGGCGACTGGCTCAGCGTCAACCTCGGCTGGGGCATCGGACTATTCCTGGGCGCGAGCGCGTCTGCCGGCGTGAGCGGTGGCCACCTCAACCCCGCCGTGTCGCTCACCATGGCCTGGTTTGGCAACCTGCCGTGGGCCAAGGTCCCCGGATACATCGCCGCCCAGACCATTGGTGCGTTTGTCGCGGCCCTGGTCGTCTTCGTCTTGTACTACCCACTGTACGACGTCATTGACCCCACGCGCACGATCGCGCAGGGCTTTTACGCCACGTACCCGGCAGAGCACGTTGGCAACGGCAACGCCTTTCTCACCGAGTTTTTCGGCACGGCCATGCTGCTGCTCGGCATCATGGCCATCACGGACGCCAAGAACGCGCCGGCGTCGCCCAGCAGCACGCCCGTGCAGCTCATGCTGCTGCTCACGGGACTAGGCATTTGCTTTGGCTCGAACACGGGCTACGCATTGAACCCGGCGCGAGACTTTGGGCCGCGGCTCATGACGGCGTTTTGCGGGTGGGGCTTCCGCGTGTTTACACTCGCCGACGGCTACTTCTGGATCCCGCTGGTCGCCCCGTGCTTTGGCGGCATTGCCGGCGGTTATGTCTACAAGCTTTGCGTCTCAAACCTTCACCCGAGCAACGGTTACGACCACGTGTAAGAAGAAGTCGTCCTTTCGATCCCGTAGTGAAGAACGAAACTGCTCTAATGGATCAATTTCATGGCGTCTCTGCCCCTTGACTCTCTTGGCGTCAGTTTGAGCAGGTCCCATTTGAGTGGAAAGGTTCGATTTTTTTTTCTGACGCGTTGACTGGCTGGTTATCTGATCCTAAGGTCCCTGATTTGCATCAGTCGATCGCTGATTGGCATAATTATGCTGAGCGCCTCCTGAGCAGTTTGTGGTCTCACGCAGAAATCCGACCGAGAATGATGGATGGAGACGATGCCTGCTGGCGCCCACAGAATCGCTCGTTGGCTCCCCACTCCACGACGACACTGACAATGACCGCAGAAGATTGCGCGCGTGTCGACATTGTCATTTTCGGCGCCACGGGCTTGACGGGTTCGCGTGCGTCGCCAGTGGTGGGGAGGGGACAAAAGACCCTCTCGCTCATCGTCTAACTATGCTGGTTTGTCAGGTTTTCAAACATGCTTCTAATGTTGGAGTAGTGTTGATGGAGGAGGCTGGGAAGGTGGATATCAGTACTTACTCGAATGCTTCTTCTGCAGTAGCAGTGGTGATTAGGAACTGGTCAGGAGGAGGCACTCACAATCACGGAACGTTCATATTACTAAGATTCCGCTGCGTTCCCTATAGGCGACGATGACGTTGCTTTAGAACTGGCACTGGAGCCACTTGACCGGCTTGCGGTCGTCGCCCCACCAGCCGTCGCCGTGGCGCATGGCAATGTCCACGTGGTTCAAGCTCGCCTTGTAGAATGCGCCACCGTGCCACGACTTGGAGTACTGTGACACTGGCAGCGGCCCGCGGCACGAGTCAATGTGGACTTGGCCGTCATTCTCAGTACTCGGGTGGCCAGAGATGATCGCTTCCAGAACTTTCTTGGCCGAGTCGGCTGTGAGAAGGCCCGTGGCACTCACGCCGCACATGTTAGCGCCGACGTGGTCCTTGAACACTTGACCGGCAGCTACGAATAGCTCGTCAAGCGCTGGCGTCGACTTGGCCGATCCCTTGGCGGCGATCGACCGCAACGACTTGAGCGACGAGCAGAGGTTGTTGCTGTTCAAGAGCGAAAAGATGGGATCGTCCAGCTTCGTGTTGGGGTCGTTGTGGCACCACGCCTCGCGCGTCTTGTTGGACAACGCGTCCATGGCCGACAGCATGGCCGTGCTGAGCTTCGTGCCGTAAATGGGCCCTGCAAGCGAGACCCACTTACTCGACTTTTTGTCGAGCGCACACTTGCCGTCCATGATGGCAGCCGACACAACGAGGTTGCCCATCGAGTGCGCGATGAGCTGGAGGTTCTCGATCGCCATCTTGTCCTTGGCCTGCGTCATGGCCACGGCCGTGTCACAGACCTGCTGCGTGAGCGTGGGCGAGTACCACGGCTCGTCGTTCGTCTCCAAGTGCATAAACTTGATGGATTGGCAGCATGGCAGTTGCTTCTCAATCTCGCCAAAGTACTTGAACGTGTCGGTCGTGGCACCCGCTGGCGACTGGCCAAAGCCGTGCACGAACAGGCACTGCTTCTTCTTACCATCCGTGCAGCCGCATTCGCCTGATGCCGTTTTGCCAAGGCGGCGTCCTCCGGTCGCGACGGTCCACGCATCCTGTGTGCGCTGCAACAGGCGTGCCGTACGTGATGGCACCAGGGCCTCGTCGCCCGTGGTAGTCGTGATGGCATCGCACTTGGACATATCCAGTCCGGCCGGAGGAGCGAGCGAGGCCAGCGATGGAAAGCCCTTCGAATTGTCGCTCAGCAACATGAGCGACGCCTGAAGATCGTCCCCGTGGACCGAGACCGTCCCCGGACCGTCCGTGCCATTGGCGTTCTTGCACATGACGTACGGCTCGCCGGCAAAGTCAAACTCGACCATCTTGCCACTGGGGCACGTCACGTTCTTGCCGGCCACGGCGTCAATCACGCGCGCATTGTGGAGCGCGTCCGTGAGCGTCGCGATCGGCGGCACGTTTTCCGGGTGGATGCACCCGCTCCGCGTGAGCTTGCCAGTCGCCAACTCTTCAACGGTCAGGTAGGCACGGTCGTTGAGCAGCGTGAAGTTGTACTGCGAGCCCGTGAGCTCGTATGAGATGCGGCCATCGAACGCGATGTCGTTGGGCGAGGCCGTCGTCTTGGGAAGAAGCATGCCGTGAATCTGAGTGCCG
>JAADVZ010000756.1:0-15567 GCA_023335925.1 Pythium phragmitis | reverse complement strand
GAACTCGACGGATACCCACTTTCGGAATTTGATCTTGTGGCCCACGACAGGCGCCTCAAGTGCCAGCACTGCCACAGTGAGATGGGTTTCCGTGAAGATTTGGCGGAGAAGCACTTGGGCGAGTGCGACGCCTACAAAGCCAGTCGCGCGCCCACGACGCCGGTGTCTACAGTGACGAAGCATCCCAAGCGAGCAAAGCCAGCCGCCGACCGTGACGGGTCCAGTTTGTTTGGCGCTAGCTCTATGTTGCGTCACCCAGAACGCCTTCGAGTTGCCGATATCTTGGAGCTCGACCATGACTCGGCACTGACGTGGATTTTCGGGTCGTACCCGATCGAGCGCATGCGCAGCCACTACGGCAAGTCGCCCTTGGTGGTGCGCAGTCCAGTCACGCGGTTCCGCGTCATCGAAGCCGAGTTGTGCGAGCTGAATGTCGCGCAGCTGCTTGCGACAGTTCCGCAATCGACACAGATCACGGCGATGGTGCCGATGCGCAATGGTGGTCGCGAGTACATGATGCTGCCGTGCACGTCGCCGTCCGTGGCGTTAGACATGTACAAGATGGACGCGCCGCTCATGTGGCGTGCGCCAGTGACTCTCGCGCAATTGTTTCTGCCACATTTCGCCAAGGAGCTGCGCTGCGGGCCGTTGGTCGCGACCAATATGCACGAGGCTGAGCTGCTGTGTGTGCGTGAGCGGCTCCGATTCGACTGGCAGTACCACAAGACGGACAGCTTTGTCGTGTGTCTGCGTGGCAAGGCCTTGTGGAAGCTGCGTGTGAGTGAGGTCGAGTTGCCTCCCACGTGTTTTCATGTGTCGACTACGAATCCGGCCGCTCGCGAACGCATGGTGGCTATGCAGGTCGTGTCGCTTGGCGTGGGCAGTGGCCATACGACGGTGCCCGTGCCGACTGGTATGACATTTGATTTTGAAAACGACGGCGACGGCGACGAGGACATGGACAGTACAAGCCCGTCGGCGGCAGCTACGCGCGACCCACACGCCCACGATGAGTCGCCGTTGAGCGGTCAGCAAATGGTGTCCGACGCCGGTTCGGTCGTTTACATTCCCGCGGGCACGTGGTACTATGTGGACGGACTCGAGGGCGACACTGTTTGGCTCCAGTTTCGCATGAAGACGGTCGCAGTCGGGGACATCATTGTCGAGACGGTGCAGCAGCTCGTGGCAGCGCAACGCGCGATGCGCGAACGTTTGACCGACACGGACGGCAATGCCGTACCCCCACAGCAGCTCGCAATTTCTCGCATGCGCGATATTGGGTCGCAGTTGATGGCGTTGTCAGCAAACGAGGTACTTCCCGAACTGTTGTTCGCCAACGATACGCCTTCGGCGACGATTGTGTGCGACGTTGGCGACGACCGCGCGACCAAGATTGTCACCTATGACCTTCGCAATCCGAGCGGTTTCCAGGGCGGACGCGATGTCCACTTTTTTAAGCGCTCCACGTTTCGTGTGACCCCGCTGGCCGCACTGCTGCGAACCGACGAGCTGCCGCCATTGCTCAAGAATGCCGAGGTTATGGGGATTCCGAGTGTTCCTCCTCCTTTAATGTCAGCGTCAGCGGCTCCCGCGATTTCGAAGAAGGCGCTCCACCGCAAGAACAAGCGTGCGCCTGTGAATGCAACGTCTGTGCCCGCTCCGCACGGCCCCCACTCGGGGCCGTTGAGTCTGGTGACCAGCACGAGCAATGGGACAGCTGCAGTGCCTACAGCGGACGCCATGTACATTCAGTACCATGGCATGGGAGGAGCTGACGACGGTGGTCGAGCACGGCTCAAGGTGCAGTTCTGGTGCAACGCTGCGCAGCAGGGCATGATCGAGTGGATTCGCTCGCGCGACACGGCCGACGCGTTCCGCGTGAGCGAACTCGCCAAAGTGCTGGCTCACCACCAGGGCGGCCGCGCCGACTTTGAGCTGCTCAAGATGACGGTTCGCTTTTTGTGTGTGACGGGGTACCTGACGAACGTGGATGTGCCCATTTGAAGTTGCGGATACTGGAGACGCGCATGACCTGCTTTATTCGAAGTGTCCGTCATGCAGCATTGTCTGTTACCACTCTTTAACAAAAACTAAAAACGACGTGTTGTCAGGATTTTCGAAGTGGCTGAATTCAATTATTTCTCTCCAGCTACTCCCGTCATTTTGCGATTACGTAAGATGTAGATTGCTTGTTTCGTGTGGATCCGCGGCGGCATGCTCTTGATTTCGACGTAGTCGAACGCGTTGACGGTCTCGACGAGCTCGAAGTCGCTAGCAAGCGAAGCCGGCGACTTGGCCGTGAGCAAATAGTCAAACTGCGCGAGCTGATCCACCGTGAGCACCGCCTCGTCCTTGGAGTACCTATGACAAATGGATTTTTCCCATCAGCTCCTCATTCTTTTGTGAGTGTGTCTGACTAGAAACTCGCCTCCATGCGTCAAACTCTTGACCGAACCGTGAGACGCCGGTCATGGCAGCCGGGACGTCAATGTGGACCGTGCGTGGCACTTCGCGTTGGTCGAGATGGAGTTCATGAAGCCGCAAGAAGGCGTGGCCGCCTGAAGGAGTGTGGCTTGTCAGTGGAAATGAATGGAGAGAACAAAGGTTGGCATCCTCACCTGGGTAGTTCTGGCTGGATGCCATGAAGAAGAACACCGAGCCGACCATGGTTGCCACCACACAGCCAGTCACAAAGAGGAACCGAAGCGAAGCCTACAGCAGACAAGTGTTCAATACAATGAATATCCATCCATCCGTGGCATGGCAAATCAGCCAAACCTTTTTGCCATCGCGACAGAGTTTGGCAGCGCCCTAGAGTAGAGACAATTCCAAAAGGTTCAGGAACTGGACGATGTAGCCGCCTCAATTGGGTGACGTACCACAGCGGCTGCCATGTTAAGAATCGGGATGGCATTGAAAATGAACCGCAGTTCCTTGTGGGGCAGTAGCGAAAAAAGCGCGAGATACAAAACGATGGGCCACACAAAAGTCCACACCGACCGGTCCAGGAGTGGCGCCTGCGAGAGCACAAGACGCACTTGCTTCCACGACGAAGCCGTGCACACGGCCGGCAGCAGCGAGCTGTGTACGTAACAAAGAGAGAGAGAGAAAGAGACTGGTCAGCAATATTACAAGACAAGGCCGCCCCACTCCACTACGGTACCTGATACCAAACGGCACGAGCAGCAGCGTCGCAAGCAGCGCGCGCGGCAGCGCCGAGTAAAAGTACCACAGCGGCGGCGACACGCCCCACTCGTGACTGCGATTCTCAACGGCGTTGAGCCAGAGCACTTCGCCCTCGGGCCAGAGCCATCGCGTCCAAAAGTACGAGTCCACGAGCACCGTCACTGCCAGCGCGCCGACCGTCGCAACAATGCCCCACCACACAATGCGGAAGAGCCTCTCCCATCCAGCGTCGTGGAGCAGCATCCACAATAAGATGGGCGCAAAGAGAACCGCCGTGTCGCCGCGAAAGATAATAATGGTGACGGTGAAGAGGAAAATGGACGGCTTGATCGCGTGGAGCAGCCAGTACGCGTACGCGCACAGCACGAGTCCCTACGTGAACGAGTGGGGGGAAGCCAAGCAGTACTGTGAGTGTGGAGAGGTCTCGACGGCGACGGCCTTAGTTACAAACGATACCAGTGCAAACGTGTTGGGCAGTGTGCGGCCGAAGTAAAACATCAAGTGGAACTGGGATCCGCACATCACCATGAAGAGGCGCGCTGCATCCTATAGTATCCACGACAGCAGCAGCGAATCAGTGAGTGCAACGCAGTTGCGTATAGAGACAAGACTCGGCAGGTGCACCTTTCCAAATCGCTCCCGGACACTCTGCTTGAAGAATACAAGCGCCGCAAAGTTGAGCGCGGCCAGCACGCCTCGCACAACGTACTGGAGCACAATCTTCTTGAGTCCGGCAGCGCGTACGAGCCACGCGAGCGGACTCACGACGCCCGCGACGGCGAGCGCCCCGAGAAACGTGCGCGGCACGACGCCCGGGAACTCGAGGTGGTCGTACGGCGCCACGTCGCGCACGCCGAACGCAAGCAGATCATGAATCGCCTGCAGGTTGAAGCTCTCCTCGACTTTGGCGAACGGACACAGCACGAGGTGCAGCGCGCACGCCGCGAGCACGAACAGGTCGGCGCCGTCGAGCCCCATGGGTCTCACTCAATTGGGGCGGGTGACGTGTCGAGGAGGTACAGGAGCCAGCTGTCTGTACTAATTTAGGAACACATTGTACTAATGTAGATAACCCCAACACAGTGACATAAGGATAGTGCCACACTTCAACATGATGCATTTATGAAATTTAAGATTTCTCTACTGGAAAAATGAAGAATCCACTCACCATCCTGCGCGTTGTGATTGTCAGTGCAGCCGCAGCCAGTTCTGGACGCGGTCGCACGTCTCGTCGATCGCGCGCTGGGCCTCGGGCACGAGGTCGCCATAGATGAGGAACCCGTGCGAGAGTCCCGGGAAGATCTTGAGACTCGCGGGCACTTTGAGGTAGGAGAGCCGCGTGTAAAAGTCGACGCTGTCGTCCAGCAGCGGGTCCAGATCACCGACGACCAATGCAGTCGGCGGGAAACGTTCGAGCAGCCCGTCGTCAGCGAGCCCCGGTGACACCATAGGGTCGTGGATGTTGTACTTGTACTGGTTCGAGTTGCCGTGGTGCGGGTAGTACGAGTTGAGGGCGAGTTCCAAGATGCCGCGCGGCAGCACGGGATCGCTCTGGTGGAGAAAGCGAGACGGCGACGGCGAGAGGTGCATGTTGAGCGCCGGGAACATGAGCACGTTGCCGTCGGGGAGCTTGAGACCGTTCTTAATGCAGTACACGCACAGTGCCGCCGACATGTTGCCGCCTAACATCATAGAGAGAAAGAGAGAGAGAGAAACTGCTGTGAGGGGGGGGGGGATACTGGACAGAGGGGATAGGGAGGGAAGGCGTACCAGCACTTTCGCCAAAGAGGGCCAACCGTGTCGGCACAAAGCCGAGCCCGCCGTTGAGCACCCACTTGTAGACACCCACGATCTGGTGGAGCGAGTTGGGGTACTGCGTCTCTGGGGCGAGTCCATAGTCTACCCATATACACACGTCACAAGAAACAAAAACAAGGTGAGGCTCTCGGTCCGAGGCTCCGACTCATAATCATGAGGAACGTACCAACGTAGACAATAACGGCACCGAGCTTTTGCGCCCACGCCGTGAGGTTCAGATAGTCCTTCGCAATGAAGCGTCCAAAGAAGCCGCCACCGTGGACATAGAAGAGCACGGGCTTGGACGTGGGCAGTCCGCACGAGATCATTGGCGCCGTGAGCGGCGCACTGGCTCCGTCCCAAGACCCAGCTCGCACCGACGCCAGCGGTCGCGCACTGAACAAGATGATGCCAACGTCCGAGGCGTGGAGTCGTTTGCGGGTCGAGCCCGAGCCGTCGAGCCGAACAAAGTGTTCTTCCAGCACGGGGATCGTGGGGCACTGGAGTTTGGTCACAAACTTGATGAGCCGCGACTCGCCAAAGAGCCGCCAGCCCATGCGAATGACCTCGACGCTCGGTGAGTCAATGAGGATGCGCGTCGTGAAGCGCATCGTGTGGCGGCTGCGCACGGCGTAGAACGGGATCGCGAGCATGAGCAGCGTGGGGCCAAAGAGTTTGAGCAGCGTCTTGTTCTTGCGGCCCAGCACTGCGTGCGCAAACGCACTCGACGCAATGAGTACGCTCGTGCCGGCCTTGAACGCCGTGAGTCCAATGGGCTCGGACGACCGGTCGTGGTACTCGAACGGCAGCGGCACCCGCTCGACGAGCAGTGACGTGGCGTTCTTGAGGTCGTCGTCAATGTCGCTTTCCATGGGCGAGTCAATGAGCAGGCGGTGGTCCGAGCCGTTCGTGAGCGGCCGTGCGCGCTGCAGCACGTGCTGACAGAGCAGGAAGAGCCGGAGCGCCATGAGCACGCGCGCGTGGTGGATCTTGATGCGCCGCAAGTTGGAGAACCGGTAGTGAAAGCGGTTGTAATAGTCGAGCGCGACGACCGCCACTAGTCCGTACTGGACCACTTGTGTCGAGGGGAACACTTGGCGCAGGAAATCGCGAAACGACGTGCGCTTGGCAAACCGCTTGTACACGAGAAAGGCGAGCGTGAGCACGGCAAACGAGCTGAGCGACCAGCGCTTTTCCCACGTCGGGTCGTAGCTCGACTGGAGCTCCTCGAGCACCTGGCGCGTCTCATTCAGCGACTTGGTCGCGTGGCGCAGCAGCGACGCAACGCCGCCGCACAGGATCGTGTACCGCTCGTCGCGAGGGATGAGTGGGATGATGTCTTTGAGCGCCGTCTTGGTGCGGAAGTCGATGGGCGGCATCTTGGCGTAGCTCTTGGACGCCATAATGATCTCTTCCTTGATAAACGTATACAAGACGCGCTCCAGGCTCGCTACCGTGAGCGAGAGGTGCTGCAGCTCGCGGCCCATGCGGCCGAACGCGTACTCGCGGATGATGCGGCGCAGCACTTGGATACACGACAGCACGGACGTGCAGGCGTTCAGCAGCGTCTCGTATCCGCGGACGCGCAGCTCCATGTCGTCGGGCGACTCGTCCGTGCCGATGCCGCCAAGCGGCGCTTGCGGATTGAGGCAGTGCTCAATGAATCCATAGAGTTGCACCGAGCTCTGGGACCGGAGGTTCGTCTGGAACGACGTTGGCGACAGCGGCTGCGGCGCCAGCGCGTCGGCGCGTCGCGGCGACGACGTCTTGTCGCTCGTGCCGTCCATGTGCCAGTGAGAGGGAGAGAGGGAGAGAGAGAGAGAGAGAGAGAGAGAGGAAAAAGAAGTGTGAAGATACCACGCCACCTCTCCGATCCGTGGGGAGAGGGGGGAGGATACTGCAGAGGAAGAGAGAGAGAGATGCCGCTTCTTTCGTGTCCCGTCAGTGACGTTTTGAGCTCTTCGGCTTCCTTCAGGGAGATCGATTTCGTACCTAGTGCGACGACGGTTCACAATCCAACTACCACTATTGGGATCCTCAAAGTTCGCGTTACGTTCGCACGCCAACAACTTCAACTCGGAAGTGGGATCGTGATGCGACGTGTGTCATCCGGCTTACGTCTCAATAAATTGGTCGCCCCAATAATATTGCCGCGCGTAACCGATGGCTCCACTGTGGTCTCCATGCGGCCCACGACCGCGTCGTCGTCGTCGTCGTCACGCCGCGGCGCGACGCCCACCAGTCACGTGCGTCCACAGTCGGCCAGTGTCGATGCTGGTGTCGGGAGTCTTCTCTCGCCGTGCAGGCCGCCGCCTTCTAACGACTCGAACAAGAAGCTGTCGAGCGACGAGCTCATTCACGAGCTAGAGGCAAAAGTGCGCAAGGTCGTCGAGCAGAAGCGTAGCGAGAGCGACAAACTGCGGTTTGCTGTTGCCAAGAAACGCGACGACGTGGAGAAGGCCAAGCGCATTCTCCAGGACTTGCTCAAGGACTCGAGCGCGCTCGGTCTCCACTACGATCTCACCGAGCACAGCGCCGACGGTCTCAGCTACCAGAGTGATACAAAGACGAATCAGCATGAGCACGGCAGCGGCAATGGCGACGACGATGCCGAGCGTCTCCAGCCCATCGCGTCTATCTCCCGCCGCCCCGTGTACTCCAAGCACACCAACATTCGCGAGCTCGAGAGCAAGATCGAGCGCCGCGCCCAGGAAGCCCACCTCGTCCAGCGCCGCACGCTCGTGCTCGACCACATCAAAAAGCGACTGCAGGTGAGACGGACTGACCTTTGAGCTCCCCCCTGACTCTCTAATGTAGTACTCGATGTGGTAGAATGAACGCATCGAGGTCGCGCAGAGGACCAACCAGCTCAAGCAGGTCTTGGCCGACCTCACGCACGAGACTCACGAGCTCCAGAAGCGCGAGCTCGCGGCGGCCGAGGCCGTGAGCCATCTCCAGACGCGGCTTGTGCAGCAGCGCGCCGACATGGCCGCGAGCGTGCGCAAGTTCAAGCGCGAGCTCGCGCTGCGCCACAAGTGGGCGCGGGAAAAGGCCAAGTTTGAAAGGTACTACGACGACCAGCTCCAGGCCGCGACGAGCAAGGCGGCCGCGAGACACCAGAGTGGAGGAGAGCAGGACCTCCACGGCCACCAGCACCATGTTGTTGCTCTTCCCCACGCGACTGCATTGAGTGCGTCGCCGTCTGCTCGGCGCTTGACGGCGTCGCCGATGCCGGGCATTCTCAAGCATCGCCGCAGCACCGTGAATCAGCAACTGCTCCTGGACCGGGCTCATGACGACGCGCGCACGGAGGAAAAGTACCGCGCTGCGTTCCAGCGCATCGGCGTCGTGGACCCGCACGTGGACGCGATTGACCCGGAAGCGATCGTCCGCATTTGCCTGTCCCACGAGGAGTTCCGCAAAGAGCTCGACGCCAAGCACGACGAGTCGGTCGAGCGGATTGCGTGCCTGCGCGAACAAATCGTACTCGTCGTCGTAGCTCCTCACCGTTAAACACAATGTACTGACGGAACGATTCCTCGTGTGGGTAGAACAAGGCACGCAGCGTTGCGCGCGAGGATGTGCCGCTGTCCAAGAGAGGTACGTCGCAAAAGATCGAGACCACGGAGCTTGAGATCTCGAGCCTCGAGCGCCAGCTCGCGACGGTCGTGGACCAGTACACGTTTGTCGAGAACACGGTCCGGCCCATCAAGGTATAAACACTCGTGCCATTGTATCGCGGTGAGACCCTTTGAATCATGATCTGGCTCCGTAGATTGGCTTGCAGCAAGTGTTGCAGAATGTCTCGAGCGCGACCGTCAATGTCGACGACATGGCGTCGCTAGAGAGCTGCCTCGTCGACTCGTGTGAAGAAATGATGCGGCTGCTGCGAGCCTCGAGTCCGCCCACGGCGGCCGAGCCAATTGCCGGCATATCGGGGGCCATCCCTGAAGAAGACGATACCGCTGAAGGGGACGTCAAGAGTACTACTCTGCTCAAAGAAGACCGTCCAGAGGCATCGTCTACAGCCAAGATACCAGAAAGCGACGGCGCGAAACCAGCCGTGGCCCCCACTGCAGTCGTCTCGCTCGAGAGCTTCACGTCGCCTTACAATGTGCGTGTCTCTCCCAAGAAACGCGACCCGTACTTTGTGCCGGGGCTCCTCAAGGCGAGTGATCCGGCGAACGCCGTAGCCGACGACGGTACGATCACTTGTGATAAGTGGTCCCTCCCACTCGCATTGACTTGTATGAGTGACTCACTTCCAGACGCCGAAGAGAACGACTTTGACGTGATGGACCGAGCCATGGTGAAGCGCATCGCGTCGGTTGTCGTGTGCACGAGCGTCGCGAAAAAGCCCAAGGCCAAATCCCCCGAGTATCGCCCATTCTGAACTGACAACAACACAACACAAGCTGATGTATTGCGCCTCCTTCCTAAGCTTCCTTCTTGGCGTAGAGCCGCGCGTGTTCCTGCTCGAAGGCAGCCACACAGTCTTTGCCACAGAAAGCGTGGTTCGAGGCGGCGTCTCGCATCAACGAATCCGCCCGTGCGACGCGGTAACACTGCCAGCAGCTCTTGCGCTGGTCCGTGGCACAGCCCTGTTCGGTCCGCTCAACTTCGATCTCGGCGGTCGATGGTCGTGAAGCCGTCTCTGTTTGAGGAGTGCCCGCTCGTCGCCACGCCAGGACTGCGCGCTGGAATGCGTCTTGTTCCTTGGCCTCATCATACTCGCCTTCCAGGAGCGCACCGCCTCCACTGCTTCGCGGCTCGTGATGGTTATTGGACGCCACCAAAGGATTGACCCACAGGCCATTGTCGTGCTGCCCTTGGCCACTTGTGCTCGCATCGTCATCACCCGCGCGCCAATCGAGCAGCGCCTTCATGAAAGACGCGTGGGCGCCATCTTCATCAAATTCTCCGTCTGCGAGGTTCACCGGTACTTCGGCTTGTGGTGCCCTTGTGTTGAGGTCCCGAAGCGGCTGCACATGGGACCAATGGACACCGCGTTTCGCAGGTGATGACACTTTGGGTACAAGCGGAACGTCGACAATCTTGGGGTCAATCACCTCAGCTGCTTCGAGGGAGCCAGACCCACAGCGGCCAGCAGCCGTCATCAAAGCCTCCTTTATTCGCTCGAGTTCTTGCCACAGGAGATTCCTCGCTGACAAGCGCGTCACGCCAATGCTGGCAAACTCATCGGCCTGCATGTCGAGCAGCGCGGATCCGGTGACCTGGTGATACTCGAAGGCCGAGTGAAATTCGTCCAGCGCGAGCGACGTGAGCCACTCGAGCACGTGGTGCGTCGTCCATGTCTTAACGGTCGCAATCGACGGCACAACCTTCGCTCTGCCATTCTCCAGTGTCTTCATCTTTTTCTTCGTGGGCTTGGCGTCACCTGTGTCCACTTTTGCCGTGCTCTTCCCTGAGGGTTTCTTCACCATTCGATCTTCAACGTCTTTCGCGTAGCGACTCACACTCCCAATGGTCTCTTGAGCGCTGCGCCACCGCGCACCGCCAAATTTGGCCGGTAGATCTTTCTCGAGCCTTTGCTTGTCCTCAAGCATCTTGAGCCGCAGCTGCACGAGTCGCGCTTCCATGGCCTGTGCATCTTCTTCGAGTCGATCTGACGTGCGGTTCTTTGTGGAGGCTTTGCTGGTGACCCAAGCTGCACCGGATCGGGGTGCCATGGACGATGCCTGCCGTAAGGCGCCAATGCCTTCCTTGGCCATGAGGAGCTCAAGCAGGATGGGGTTGTTTTTCGAGGAGCTGGGCACCAAGAGACTTGAAAAGGATCAACCCCCTCCTTGCCAGTCTATTTTCAAGACCGCCATCAATCCCTTGAGCTGGATTCTTTTCTTGGCGGTGGGGAACCTCAGAACCATCACCAAACAGCGGCGGCATCCACCACTATAAAGTCCGATTTCTCGTCCCTCCACCAACTACCATGGGAAGCCGTCTCCGCTCCAACAAACTCGACGAGCTGCAAGCGGCGTCCGTGCTTGGACTGGGACGAAGTACCTCGACGCCGACCGAGACTGTGTCTCGCTGTGTGCCGACAATCCAAAGTAGCGGCAAAAGCGGCCCCACAAGTGGCACCAACATCTTTGATCGTTCGTCACCGTTCGAGACCGACTTTGCTGTGGATGAGCTCCTGGGCGAAGGCGGCTTTGGGCGCATCTACAAGTGCACCTCGCACGTCGACGGTCGCGCGTACGCGGTTAAACTCGAACAGTTTTGGTTCAAGCCGCAAGCGTACTTTGACCCGTCCCAGGTGCGGGATGTCATGATGAATGAAGCACTCGTGCTCGCACGGCTTGACCACGAAAACGTCTGTCGGTACTTCAATACGTGGGTCACCGGATCGCTCGTGCCGATCGACAGCGTCGGCAAACGGCTCAATGTAGTGACCAAATCAATCACGCCACCAAACGTGAATGGCACCAAACGCCGAAGCTGCAGCCCGGCGCGGCGCGTGTCGTCCAGCAGTGATTTTGCCTCCATCGCCCGTGCGGCCACTCGCTTCGTGCCGGCTCGCACAACGGCGTCGTTTGATGACGATGATCCTCACATCTTGGAAAGCATCGACGAGAACGTGCTCGACTGTCAGCGTGATACTGGATTCGGACCCCACTCGTTCGACACGGACTTGGACGATGACTTGCTGGCGTTCAGTGACCTTGGCTTCGAGATGGAAACAGCAGCCGACGGCGGCGATGCCGTTGCTTCCGAAGCGTTGCCGCCACCGCCGACGAAAAAGCACGTTCCGCGTCGCCGGCAGTCGCTCGATGTAGGCGCGAACGCTGGGACGCTATCTACACAAATCGACGTGTACATCCAAATGGCGCTGTACGAAGGCGACACGCTGCAGCACTGGATCGACCAGCGCACATCGATCGACGCGAACGAGAGCCTGAGGGTGTTTCGCCAGCTTGTCGCTGGTCTCAAGTACATTCACGGCCAGGGACTGCTCCACCGCGACATCAAACCGGCAAACATCTTTCTCACCAAAGACTCGTGCGTGAAAATTGGCGACTTCGGTCTCGCCAAGAACTCGCTCCACAGCAGCCTCCACATCCCACCGTCGCAGTATTGCTTTGATAAGGACGGCGACATCCTGGGAGAGGACGACGCTGATGACCCCACGCTCTCTGCTTCTGCGAACGTCGGCACCCCGCTGTATAGCAGCCCCGAGCAGACGAGCGGCCAGCCGTGCGACGCGTCCACCGATATCTTCAGCTTGGGCATCTTACTGTGCGAGTTGTTTCTGTTGTTCGCGACCCAGATGGAGAGGTTTGTCGTGCTCTCGTCGCTGCGCAAGGGCGTTTTGCCGGTCGCATTGCAGCGCTCATACCCGGATGTCGCCGCGCTGGTGGAGCGAATGGTCCACAGCGACAAGAGTCACCGTATCTCGTGCGCTGAAATCGAGCAATATGCGATCCGCCGGCAGATGTGGCCTAATGCCCACACCTCGAGAATTTCAATTCCCGCAGCAACTTTGAGTGGAGAACACTCGGCTTCGTCAATTACAGCACAGCAAATAAACAGTACGAACGCGCACCAGCACCTCACAAACCTTCTTGCGCGGCTTCGCGGACTCGAAGAAGACCATGATGTGATTGTATACCGCTTGAGTAGCTCGGTCGACCTACACGAACTCTCTGCAGCAGCCAGCGCACGTAAAGCCATTTTGAGTGAGCTGCAAGAAGCGATTGAAGTACTCAAAAACTAAATGAGCGAACTCAATTGACCCTATGAACTAGAATCCAGCAGTACATGCAAAAGCAATAGGAAGATGCGGCGAGGGACTCCAGTGACAGCCAAGCCCTACAGATAAAAACACCGCATTAGCAAAACACAGATTCCAGCAGAGAGTTGTCGGACCGAGACGTACTTGAACAGTACGTCCGCCTATCAAAGGCAAAAGTACTCCTCGGGACCTGAACTCTCGTCTGAACTTTCTGGACTCCGTCACGTGATCGCCTGGTATCCACGACGGCGTCGTCGCAGCACAACGAAGAGAATGCCAGCGAGGAAGACAACGCCGGCGATGATGCCGATAATCAGAGTAGCTGAGAGACCCTTCTTCTTGTGCTGCTCGCCCGTGATCGGAGGCGGATTCTCGCCTTCATCCCCGTGCTCTTTTCCGCCATGTGCATCTGCGGCGCCTTGCCCCGGCTCTTCGTCTATGTCGTGATCTGAGTCACCTTCTCCACTTTCGTCCACACCTGCTTCGCCACCTCCGCCCTCCCCACCAGCATCTTCCGCGATCGCACTCTTGGCTTCGATGCGTAGATAAAGCGGCTTGCCGATGGGAGCTCTCACCCGCGACACCACGAGCATGTCGCCTTGCTCAAAGTAATCCGCCTTCATCTCTTCAGAGTGACTCTGTCCGTGGATGTGGAGGGACGAGTTCGCGTAAAATCGGCCGCGTAAACCAAACACCACGACTTCATCAAGATCCACTTGCATTTCCGGACCATCGTAGCCGTGGAAAGTGCGGTTCGACGAGAGCTCGAAGAGGTCGTCTTGCTTGAGACTGGCCTTGAAAGTCACCATCGAATATCTCTCATCTCGTACAGAATGCAACGAGTCGCCGTCATCAATGAAGAGATCACCAACAGCAAAGGAGACGGCTGCTGTCGGCTCCAGCGCGACGACCAGTCGATACACGCCACGTTTCGTCATCGCTGTCGTCGTGCTCGCCTGCTGAGTAGGGATGATGCAGCCACCGCGAATGTGGACTGGCAGAGTCGTCAACGGTGCCAGCACCTGGACGTACCGATCGCTAAACTCGTCTCCATTCTTTGCCGTCGTCATCATCACTCGTCCAGTTTCCAGGTCGTACCATGTCGCATTGGGAAAGTAGACGCGCGTTGAGATCGCGTGCTCGTCCACAACGGGCGATACCATCAAAGCAGGGCCGACGAGATACTGGCTCTCAATATCGTAAGCGAGCGGGTCGTCCGAGAATTCCAACGCAAGCGAGCGGATCACCAATTGACCATGCGCGTGGGCGTGGTAGAACTGCGAGTACAGATACGGGAGATGCTTGTAGCGCTGCAGAAATCCCTCGCGCGCAATATTCAGGGTCTCTGGATCAAAATCAATCGGCGATTGTGGGTCGGCGTCTTTCGCTGCGTGGTTGCGAAACAACGGAAAAAACGCCGCCGCTTGGTTCCAGCGAATACTCAGCTCTTTGGTCATTCCGCGACCGCTGCCACCCACGCTTGGACCGGAAAACGGAATGCCCAGCAGGCTGGTCTGGATTACGTTCGCGATCGACAAACGCAGGTTCTCCCACGTTGCGTCAAAGCCATGGCTCAATTGACCACCATACTTTCCATCCCCCGCGAAAGTCGAACGTGACAGTGAAACGCTTCGACGCTGAAGCACATCATCCAGTGCACGTCGCGTGGCCTTGGATTGCTGATGTCCATAGAGCGAATGAAGATTGTAGTGAAGCGACGCGTGGTGCAGCGAAGCCATGGGCAATGTTGCTGCATTCAGATTGCCGTGGCCACCACGCGCCGACGTCGACTGCCCAGGCACAAAAGGCTGACGATACGGGTCGAACGGGAACGCGATATCCTGCGAGCGAATAAACGATCCGTCGCCAACCGAGGCATCGCGACGCGCGAACTCTGCCGTATTGCTTGATCCGACTTCGATGTCTACGTCACCGTGGCAGGTATGGTTGTCACCAGAGAACGCGATATCACACGACGAAGATGGTTCGTCCACGTTCACCCACACGCCATCGAAGGGCAGCACTTGCTGATAGAAGCTAGCCAGCATCTCCCGCCAGTATGCAGACGAGTTCGGATTTGAAAAATCCACAAACGCAGACCACTGGGATCCCACAAGTTTCTCCGCATACGGCTCGCCTTGAATGCCTCTGACAAACACGTCCAGCTCACGCCCACGCTCAAGAGGATAATACCGAGTGGTCCCAGTGCCTTCTCCAACGTTCACCGTGTCATCGGTGCCATCTCGTCCATCACTGGCGTGGTCGAGCGCGTCTCCATCTCCCACAACCAGCACATGGCCAGCGTAATGTGAGCCAGGCTCCGTCGGAATCGCAGGTGTCATCAGTGCCACGTAATACTGATTGTTGAAGTGGAGATCATCGACAAAACCCTTGGTCTCTTCGAGTGGGAAGTAGCGTTCGTCCAGGGAGAAAGCCTCTCGGTCGTACATGTACTCCTCGTCTTGCCAAAACGAATCCAGGGGAACACCAGCCTGACGCAGTCCATCGACTAGCACCACCGCCTCCTTCAACGAGTGGTGGCCTTGCTTGCCGAGATGGTAGCCCAGCGCCCAGAACGGTGGCATCTCCGGGCGCCCAACAACCTCAGTGTATTCGCTTGCCACGTCTGAAGCCGTTGGCCCAGTAAACACGACAAAGTCGATTATGCCGCCCGTTGAGCGGAACGTCAACGCATTATCTTGAGTCACGACTTCCATGGCATTTGACGAGCGGAAAAACACGCCGTGGGAACGCCCCGAGCTCAGCACTTGCAGATAGAACGGATGAACACCACCGAGATTGTCGCCACCACCACGCGTGTGGGGTAAAACCGT
>JAADVZ010000755.1:0-15576 GCA_023335925.1 Pythium phragmitis | reverse complement strand
CTTGCCCTTGTCGGCGAGCTGCATCCACGCGTTGCGCAGATTCTTGGCGGCGATCGACACCTTGTCGTTCCTATGTATCAGTTAATAGAGAGACACGTATCAGCTTGCGTTCACCACATCAATGAAACTGAAGTCTGGATTCGTACGCGTGCTGACGAAGATTGGCGACCACGCGAGCGATGCCCGTTTGCTTCAAGTGCGCCATCTCCAGCGGCATCTACTCCATGCAGGATACATCGTCAGTACGTCCGTTCATTGGTCACCAGTACAAGATGACCGTCCTCCCGCACCTGCTGCAGCTCATTGAGACTCTCGAGCAGCTCGTCGTGGGACGTGTTGGCGTCCCCGAGCTTGTCCTTGAGTGCGAGAATATCGACCTCGTCGACGGGCTTGGGCGGCACCACGTCAGCCACCTTCTCCTCCGGCTTCTCCTCATGCTTGACCTCCACCTCTGGCTTCTGTTCATCGTCCCCCTTCGTTGGCTCATCCACAGGAGCTGTCTCCTCCATACTCTTCTCCGCATCCGACGTCGCGTCCTTGCTGGCGTCGCCACTAGTCTCGGGCGCCGCGGGTTCGTGCTTGACGGGAGTCTCGTCCGCCGTCGCCATCACCACATCACCGTCGCCCGTAGTATTCCCCGGTTCGCCCTTGACCGCGTCCCCTCCTTCAGTCGCCGCCGCGGCGTCCTCTTCCTCCTCAATCACGCGCGCGACCACGGCTTTGATCGTGTCGCGGTGCTGCTTCAGGTCGCGCTTGAGCCGCTCCTCCAAGACCTTGCGCAGCATCTTGGTCGTCATCTCCTCGTACTGCTCATTGCTCAGAATCCAGCGGATCTCGCGGTCCAGGATTTCGGCCAAATTCTCCGTGTCCTCGGTCTTGACGTCCGCGGCCTTTTCCTTCTTAGGCTGCTTCGCCTTGGACTTGGGAGGCGCGTCGCCCTCGCCGTTCTCATCGCCGCCGTCGCTCGACCGCTGACGCTTGAGTTTATTGGCCTTGTCCTTGTTTGTGTCGTCGCTTTTCTTTTTAGTCTCGGCGGCAGATTTCTTTTCCTTTTTCTCCTTGGTCGGCGTTTTCTTTTCCGGTTTCTCCTTGGGCGGCTTCCTTTCTTTTTCCTTCTTCTCTTTCTTGGGTTTCTTCTCTTTCTCGGGTTTCTCTTTTTTCGAGGCGGATTTCTTCGCCATTTTCTTGGGCTGTTTAGACTCGCCTTCCTCGTCCATGTCCTCATCGCCGTCGGCGTCCTCGTCCTCAGCACCGTCAGCGTCCGCGTCGCCATCCTCCTCCATATCTTCGTCTTCATCCTCCTCCGGTCGCTCCATGGGCGGCGGCGGCTCAAGCGTTGGATCTAAATCCGACGGCACCATGTGCGGCGGCAAGCGCATGTCCTCGGGTTGCGAAAGATAGTCCTCTGCCTCGTTGATGGCGGCCTTAAGCTCGTCGGCGGTGTTCCCTTTCTTCAATAAATGTTTTGGGTGGCCCTTGAGGTACTGGTCCTTCTCGCTGCAGTCCCAGGGCTTGAGGATTCCCTTGTTCAGCTTAACCAGCGAGCTACATAAAAGTAAGAGGAAAATATGTCAGTGTTTTTGTGCGTCTAAACGCGAATGAAAAAAAAAATGATCCGTACAAGTCGTAGGAGCCAAAGTAGTACACAAGCGCATAGTCGCGATGGAAATCTTTGGCCTTCTTGAGAATCTTCTTGTGGCCTTCGCCTATGCATGATCAGAATCATCATCCCGCTGGTTAGTCCCTGCTTCGACCCCACTTGGCGTGGCGCGTCTAAAGCGCACCGAGTTGATTGAGGTGAGGGCGCAGCTTGAACTGGTCGCAAATGTACACCGGCCACCACGGGTACCCTTCGAGAATATACCAGCCGACGGTGTTGGCGTGAGGAAGCGTCGGCGGCGTCGCCATCGTGTGGGTCGCGCAGAAGGTGAGATGATGGACAAAGCAGAAAGATAGACCAGTGCCAGAGGATAGATATTAGACCACCCCGCATGACGGACGGACGGGTTCGGGAAAAAAGCGCGGGAGGACGTTCTAACAGCGTTTTCGCGCCAGCAATCCCATTTCAATATTGTGTTCTTAACTGTTCGATGCACTGTCGATCCTCCTTAAACGAATAGCACATGAAATATCAGGGGGATCGATCTACTCATGAAATGGCTACACTTCATGTGACTTGGAGAGAATGGAGGCGACAAGCAGACAGCGAAGGAAAAGTGTTAACGTTAGGTAATCTAGTGTTTGGCCGCCTTCTTCTTCTTGCTCTTTTGACCCGTGGCCGGCTGTGCTGCTGTTGCTGTTGCTTCCTTCTTGGCCGCGTCGAGCTGGGCCTTCTTGGCCTCGAGGGCCTCGATCTTGTCCGACTTTTTCCCGAGACCGTACTGCATGCGGTCGTACAGACGCCGCGCCTTCTTCGACATCATGTTGACGGCCATCTCGTGGAGCTCGGCATCTTCGTCCTGCTTCTTCTCCTTTTTGGATTTCTTCACAGTCGACGCGTCCTCAGTCTCGGCCGCCGCCTTGCGCTTGGCGGCCTTGGACTTGGGCGCGGCCTCTTCGGCGTCGCTATCCTCCTCATCAATCTCCTCTTCTTCGTCGTCCTCCGAGTCCGAACTCTTTGCCGTGGCCACGCGCTCGGCCTTGATACCGGCATTGTACGCCTCCTCTTCATCGTCCTCGTCCTCGTCAACATCGTCCATCGCCACGTCGTCGCCGTCTTCCGTGCCGACTTCGCGCAGCACTTGGGCCGCCGACTTGAGCTTATCGAGCTGCTTGCGGTACTCGGGCGTGTACCCTTCGGCCGCATCGTCCACAAACGGCGAGAGATGCGGCGGCAGTTCCGCTCCCGGCACGTACCGCGTGATGGGCAGCAGGATACCATTGTTGACGCAGTCAAAGACCCACTGCGGCTGCACGTACTCGCGGTTAAAGTATCGGTGGCCCTGGTGGGGCCGGTCCATGAGGTGGTGCGTCACGCGGTCGCTGGCTTCCGCGTAGGGCGAGCCTTCGCCGTCCCAGCCAATCTGGGCACCATGGGAACGCAGCACAAACTCGAGCGGTGCGGCCGGCACTTCGCGCGAGAGGAAAAAGCAGAGACCGCTGAACAAGCTCTTTTCGCTCGCTTCCTTGCGGAGCTCATTGTGGATCTGCTGCGCGAGCTTGTTGGACGCAAACGCGCGCTCAAGCGGCTCACTCATCTCACCATAATGGGCCGCCTCCTCGGCGTCTTCATCATCCATACCCGTCGCCAGCGCGTCGACATTGAGCGTCTTGGCCAGTGTCTTGATGCGCTTCTCAGATTCCTTTTGCTGCTTCGTGACGTGGCTCTTCTTGGGCTGCTTACTCTCTTCTTCGGACGTTGCGTCCTTGTCCGAGTCGGCGTCCTTGTTTTCCTCGACATGGAGCCGCTCGAGCTCGAGCGTCGCGAGCTGCGCACCGGCCTCGTCGAGCTGCAGGTTGATTTTCGGCGGGTACGCAATGCCCAGCTCCGTGTAGAGCTGGTAGTTGACAAACTTGAGCAGCACCTGGTAGAACTCGAGGAACGTGAGCATGACGCGAAAGTCGACGCGCTCGTCGGCCGTTGGCGTAAACTGGTGCGGCACAAGCCACGTAATGTGCTGGCCGTGGACACTGGCCTGGTAGTAAATGCCCTTGATGCTCACAAAGACCTTGGTCAGTGCGCCGCTCGCGACGACATAGTTTTGCCACTCGCGCACGAGCTTGAGGCAGTGTTCCGTGACCTGTGCGTCGACACCCTTGCCCACGGGCATGGCCGCAAACAAGTGCGAGAGACAGAGCGCATCGTCGAGATCGCCCAGGGCGTCGGCAAAGCGCGGGTACCGCTCCTTGACAATGTGGTCGAGCGAGTACTCGGGGCGGTGCTCGTGGATGCGCTTGGCCTCGCTGTACTGCTTCTTGCCCATGGCCTTTTTCACCTTTTTCATAAAGCTCTTAAACTCGCGGAACTTTTCAAGCACGGGCTCATGCGCCAAGAACATGACGTCCTTGAGGTAGTAGTACGTCTTGTCCTTGCCCTTGACCTTCTTCTTGGGGTCGCGCGGGTACACGCCCTTGAGGATACAGAGCCGACGAAAGTCCTTGAGCGTGATCTGCAGCTTGCGCAGCGCCTGCGAGCGCGTAATGTAGTTGGCGGCCGAGCCGCGAAGGCCCTTCTTCTGCTCCTTGCCAAACTTGGCGCGGCGGCGCGTGCTGCCCATGGCATCGGTGACCTTGGCCTTGATGGACTTGAGCTTCTTCTTGCCCTTGACGCGCTTGGTCGACATGGCTGCGGTCCGTACGAAGAGAGAGAGAGCGACGCGAGCGGAGCTTCTGGCGAATGGTGCCGTGAAACGTTGCGACCATGACAATCGTGGTTCACCAATCAATTCGAGGCTTCTATCATTGGTCCATAATAGTTGGAATGTGGTGTTTGATTGGCTATAAAGACGCGAAAAGGTGATATAAAGGCTAATGGACGTTAATTGCGGTTTATGCGTGCGGATGCGGTAGAGGTCACACTAACATCCATTAACGCCCTTGTTGGTGGTGGTGGCCATTCAAGTTGACAACCTTGTGAGGCAACAAGGGAAGCCATCATGGTCGCGAAGAAGCGCAAGCACGGAGCGGCCCACGCCAAGGCCAAGAAGAAGAACAAGAAGGCGCTGGTAGCGGCAGCGAGTAGCGCAAATGCCGATGCATCGGATGCCGAAATGGCGGAGCCAAACGAATCTGAAATGGCTTCAGGAGACGTCGCCAAAGATGCGGAAGATGGAGAAGCCGCTGGTGACGGTCTCTTGTCGGCGGAATTACGCGAAGAATTGGGGCTCAAAGACGGCGACATCATGGTCGTGACTGGTCGCAAGAAGAAGGCCAAGAAAGAGCCCGCGATCACCGAGGAGGAGCTCCACGAAGTTGCAAAAATGAGCAAATCCAAGCGCAAGAAGCTCGAGCAACTCGCGGTGCGTTGTGTCTGTTTCTCGAGAGCACGGAGGGCTATAGCTGACTTACGATTTCGGCCACGGTATGCTTGTAGGCACGCAAGGTGAAGGAAGCACGGCGGGAGGACCTGTACAAGTCGCTGGAGCAGACGCGAATGACGCCAACGCAGCTCGAGCTACTCCACACGACGTCCAAATTGGGCCACAAGGAGACGCTGCGCGAGCGGCTCAAGCGGTCGATGAACCGGCAAAAGGCTGGTCTGGACCTCACGACCGAGGAGACCGAGGAGCTATACCAGCAAAAAGAGGAGGAGGAAGAGGAGGTGGAGGATGAGGAGGAGGAGATGCCCACGACCAGGGCGGGTAAGCCAATGACTGCTGGTGCTTCCACGAGCAAGGCAGGCGAAGCGACCCGGACAACCGCGTCTCCTGTGTTGGCCAAAGCGGCTGTGTCGTCGGCGACATTGGAAGACGCCAAGAAGAAGAAAACGAAAGCCAAGCACAAGACCAAGATCGCCACGTCCATTGTGCCGATGATGCACGAGGCAGCAGACCACGTCGCACCAGCCTCCGAGGGCCTCCAGGGCGAGGTCTCCACAGCTCCACCAGCCTCAGTCGCCGTAGCAGAACCAGAGGCCAAGCCAAGTGCGGCGGTGTCGGACACTTCCCAGAACGCGGCGATGGCCAAGCTGGAGGCCCTTCGGAGAAAGAACGAGTTGCGCCGTCGCGAGCGGGAGCATCTCAAAGCGAATGGAGGAGCTCCATCCCAGCCGGCAGCTTCAGTGGAAGAAGCGGAAGTTGCACCACACGAAGTGTACGTGCCGACGCCGATCGTTCTCAAAACAACCGAACAAATGCGGCAACAGAGTGCCTCCGAAAAGCCCACGCTGACCTACAAGACGACGCTCGTCAAGCTCAAGCGGAATCCCGACATCCAACTCGCGCGTATGCAGCTACCAGTGTGTAGCTCGGAGCAGGAGATCATGGAAGCCATCACGGAGAATGACGTTGTCATTTTGTGTGGCGAGACGGGCAGTGGCAAGACCACGCAGGTACCGCAGTTCCTCTACGAGGCCGGATACGGCCACCCTCAGGACCCGTTGCACAGCGGCCGCATCGGCGTGACACAACCACGCCGTGTTGCCGCGGTCGCGACGGCCAAGCGCGTTGCTGAGGAACTGAATGTGGCGTTTGGTGGCGGCCCCAAGGGCCACGTCGGGTACCAAATCCGGTACGACGCTGCCCATGTCGGAGACAAGACCCGCATCAAGTTTATGACTGACGGCATTCTGCTCAAGGAGATTCAGCAAGACTTTCTACTTCGTCAGTACTCGATATTACTATTGGACGAGGCCCACGAACGCAATGTCAACACCGATATCCTCATCGGTCTGCTCTCACGGATCGCACCACTGCGAGCACAGATGGCCAAGGAAGAACAGGAGGCCTACAGCATGCTTAATGAGGACGAAAAGAAGACGGTGCCGCGGCCAATGCTGCCGCTCAAGCTCGTAATCATGTCGGCGACGCTGCGAGTCGAAGATTTCACGGAGAACAAACGGCTTTTCCCGACGCCGCCGCCCGTGCTACGGGTGCAGGCACGCCAGTATCCCGTGACCGTCCATTTCAACAAGCGAACAGAGCTGGACGACTACGTGAGCGAGGCCTACAAGAAAGTGGTCAAGATCCACAAAAAGCTTCCGGAAGGCGGCATCCTCGTGTTTCTCACGGGCCAACGAGAGATTGCGCAACTGTGTCGCCAGCTGAAGCGTGCGTATTCGGAGGGCAAGAAGAAGGAACGGCGCGCTCCGCAGCATCGAGATGGGGACGCCGGTGCGTTGGTGCAAGAGAGCCGCACACTGGCAGGAGGGAGCGACCGGATCCTGCAGGAACACGACGATATCGAAGAGGAAGCGGACTTGGAAGACGCCCAAGTCTATGGTGCGGACGAAGACAGCGCCGACTATGCGCTTGGTAGTGACCAGGAGGAAGATAAGGACTCGGATCAAGACGAGGATGACGAGGACGACGAGGAGCTGGCGCTCCCGTTCATGCACGTGCTGCCATTGTATTCGTTGCTGCCCCACGACGAACAGATGAAGGTCTTTGAGGCGCCACCGCCCAAGCACCGACTCGTGGTGGTCGCGACCAACGTCGCCGAGACCTCGCTCACGATCCCCAATATCAAATATGTCGTCGACGCCGGCCGCACGAAAGAGCGCGTGTTCGATTTGGCCAACGGCATCTCGACGTTCCAGGTACAGTGGATCTCGAAGGCCAGCGCCGACCAGCGTGCGGGTCGTGCCGGCCGTACGGGTCCAGGCCACTGCTATCGTCTCTATTCTTCTGCGGTGTACGACACGGACTTTGCGAAGTTTTCGCCGCCCGAGATTCTGTGCCAGCCCATTGAAGACTTGGCCCTTCAAATGAAAGCCATGGGCATCCACAACATTCTCCAGTTTCCCTTCCCGACGCCGCCGGACCAGCAGGCGATCTGCCTCGCACTCCAGACGCTCTCGCATCTTGGAGCGATCACAGAAGGAGACGACGAAGCCATCACGCCGCTGGGTCGCGTACTGGTGAAGTTCCCCGTGGCGGCACGCTTCGCCAAGATGCTTTTGCTGGCCAAGCAGCTTGGTGTGCTAGAGTATACGATCGCGATCGTCGCTGGGTTGTCGGGTCACACGCCGTTCGTGTCTGCGCTCGATCGCCGCGACAAGGAAAGAGACCAGGAGACTGAGAATGACGACAAAGACGACAAAACGAAGGATAGCCAGGAAGACGAAATGGAAAAGGAATGGCGCGAAGCCGACAAGCTACGTCGCCACGCGCAGTGGGTCAACACGGACAGTGACGTGTTAAGCCTCTTGCGAGCCGCCGGTGCGTACGCGTACGCCGGCGCGAGTGCTCAGTTTTGTATCGACAACCATCTCCACGAGAAGACCATGCAGAACATGCTCCAGCTGCGGCAGCAGCTCACGCGGATCGTCAACAAAATGTATGCTGAGGAAGAAGAGGACTTTGAGCCCATCTCTTTGTCGCCTCGAATGCCGCCGCCCGATGCCGACACGCAAATTCTTCTCCGCCAAATCGTCGCGGCGGGTTTCCTGGACCAGGTCGCGAATCGAGTACCCGCAGGCACGATCACGGAGGGCTCCAAGATTGAACGCAACTGCGCGTTCGTCACCGCGAGCGGCGCCGTCCATGAGCCCGTGTACATTCACCCGCACTCGCACGTGTTTACGCCAGATGCGTCCAAGCTGCCGGCGTTTGTCGTGTACCAGACGATCCAGCGCACGTCGCGCGCGTACCTCAAGACCGTCACGGCGGTGGAGCCGCAGTGGCTCGCTTCCATTGGACGCAACACGCCGCTGTGTACGTACTCACCGCCACTCGCCGAGCCAGCACCAAGCTACAACGCGACGACCGACGAGATCGAGTGCTTTGTCAAGGCGTACTATGGCGTCCACAAGTGGTCATTGCCCGTCGCCAAGGTGCCGTACCCTGACGAGTCGTCCAAGACAACGACGACCAGTGAGAGTGTGGACGCGGCGAGTAAAGGCGGCTTCGATACGGGGAGCCGCGCCAAGTGGTTTGCCAAGTTTCTGCTCGACGGTGTGGTCATTGACGGGCTCCAGGCGTTTGCTCATTCGCTTAAAGAGCCCAGTTACATGGTGATTCGCAAGAAGTTCGACAAGAAGATCCAGCTCCTGGTCACCAAGCTCCAGAAGAAGTGCGTGAGTTCTCGGGCAGCTCTGGTCGCAACGTGGCGTAGCGACCCGGCGTTCTTGCGGGCCGAGTTGGCAGTGTGGTATACACCCGACAAGCAGAAGGCGTTCCTGAAGGCGTGGCCACGCATTGTGGAAGACGCGCTGCTCGACGAGGCATGAAGGTATTGATTATTAAATCTGATAGTCTTGGGTTTCTTCAAATGGAGATTGTTCGTCACCATCGCTTGTAGGACCGTGCGATTTCGGTGCCGTCAGATTTAGACCCAACGCTGGAGCCGCCGCCACCCATGGAACGAACCGAGGAAGATGAGGACAACGATATGGAGGAAGATGGGTGACGGTGCTGAGGACGAGGACGCTGACGTCGACGAGGACATGGACGACTTCCTCAGGGGCAGTCTTACCGGTACGACGAATGCGAACAGATATAGTATATAATGATGGAAACTGGACGGCTTTGGCGGAAGGAAAAAGACAAGCTCTTCGCCGTAAGATCTCGCTCTGGCGCCATTTACACTTTTACACGTGTAATCACTGCCAGTTGTGCATAAAAGGCACTGTAGCAAGGTTGACAATGGAGCTGACGGTGTGAAGGTCACCGAACCGAAAGCTCACTAATGATGCAATCACTCAAGCGTCCTAAGTGCCTCCGATGGCGTCAGTCATGCATTAGGACGGACGATAATAAGACGGTATTGATCCCTACCCCACGGGACAGGATCTACTCACGGCGTCCCCTATGGAGAACGTAGCGCTCACGCCTGGTTGCCTTCGTCGTCGGGGATCGCGCGCATGAGTTTCTTCAGCTTCTGCAACGCTTGAGCTGCCGTCGGTCTGTTTCTCGGCTTTTCCTCGAGCAGGGACTTCAAAAACGCGCATCGCTGTTCATTCTCCTCCCACAAGTCTCTCCACGTCGAGTTTTGAATCAGATACCCCACACTCCACATGTCCACGGCCGTCGTATGCTGTCCGCCTTCCACAAAGATCTCTCGTGCATGCTCGTTCTTGTTGAGATGGGAGCCGTCAGGAAAGTGCTGTGGACTGCGGGCTGCATCCGTCAAGTCAATGAGAAACCATCGTGGATCCTCATCTCTGGTCCGGAGCACGTTCGGCCACCGGATATCTCGATGCATCCACCCGTGGCGGTGTAGATGGACGAGCGTCTCCAGCACACAGTGAAGCGCCACCGCGAGCTCCCAGAGCGACTTGGGCCGCACCTCGAACCCGCGCGGCTCGAACGTGAATTTACGGCCGAATTTACTCGTTCTTGTTAAGCGTTCCAAGTCTGGGACACCGAGCTGCGTGAGTTGCTTGTACTTGACATCGAGAGCTTTGACTTGTGGCGTGCTCATGGGACTGTGATCCACATTGCACGCATCGGTGAAGTCCTTCTTCACAAACGTGGGGTTTAGGCGCACGACAACAGCGTTCGTTCGAAGAATGTCCATGAACTCGGCAACGGCAGTGTACGGACACAGATGCACAAGCTCTGGAAAGAGACGGCCCAACTGTATCAGCGCTAACACAAACCGGAACCGTTCCGATAATTGTGCTGAATCATACACGGCAAATGGCTCGGTCTTGACGGTCTTGTGATTGGTAGAGTAGATCGCAAACAACGTGCACTCGTAGCCCACTGCTGTGTAGCCCAACACGTACGGCACGTCGCCGTAAGACCACACGAGCTCGTCACTCAGCTCTGATCTCGGTATATCCTCCGAAAAGCCGGGCGCTTCTTCTTCACCGCGAAACACGCAAATGTCCTTGAACGTGAAGAGGAGGTCGGGCCGCTTGGTACCAGTCGACGCTGAGGCGCTTGAGTTGCGCTCAGTGGAGCCGTGAAGCCTATCGAACAACGCTGCGAGCGGTATCCGGATGAACGAGTCCCAGAAGGTGTGGAAAGAATCCTCCGTCTTGCCCACAGGGGTTTCCAGAAGCGCACGGAGGAACATATTCTGCCACAACTTCTTGCACGGCGCACCGTCATCGGGAACAAAAAGTTTATCGCAAATTTCCTCGTCACCGCCTGCGAGCTTCAAGTCCTCCAAGTTGCCATGTTTCAAACCGATTCTGACCGGCAGCGGCTGCGCCACAAACTCCGCGAGTTCCCGAATAGAAGGCAGCAATGTCGACGGCACAAACGTCTTTGGATAGTCTGACAGCCATCGCGCAGACCCGTCGGGCGGGCTTGGGGATCGCGGCCTCTTGGCGGTTGGCATTTGCACCAGCACGTGGATGTCGCCGTCTCCAGGCGTGAAGTCTTTCCCAAAGTAGTCGTCCGCGCTCAGCTTTCTCGCAGCCCGCATTGGCTCACGCAGAAGCGGCTGAATCGTGTCGGGGATGTCGCCACGTCGCACCGCCATCATATCGTGGTCACGCCCTTTCAGCCACGCATCGCCGCGTCTCGCGAGGTACAGCGTCAGCGCAGGCGCACCAGATTGAGCCAAGTCGAAAATCTCCTCCAAAATCGTTTTCTTCAGAGTTCCCACGCTCTTGTTGAGGTCGATTTCCGCAGGGAAGAACCGTCCGTCGCCGACGACCGCGCAAAACAACTCCACCATGTTCATGTGTCCGTTCTCCAATACAAAACAAGGGCGTCGTGAGCTTCCTTCAACATTTGCCCATGGCCCAACCTTATGTGTTCATCACCTTCCCTGGAGAAAACGGAATGATGTCTATCGCCCCTCTTCCGTACATTTGCCAAGGATGGCGTTGAAGTACCACATACTGACCAATCACCACCCGCTTTGGTGATTAACAGCAAAGTAGTGAATTGCAGATCACTCACAAAGAAGCAGAGCGACGCTTCTGACGCTCTTTACTCGAACTCCACTCGGTCCAGGCTGGGTCGGCGTGTCTGTTTGCTTATTGTTGACGATTGAATTGCATACCGTATAGGGGAATATCGAACTGCAGTGATAGTTATATGCAAGATATAAAAGGACGGTACGTGGAGGGCCACCACTAGACGACGCAGCGCTACGCCTGCTCGCCTTCGTCGTTGGGGATCTCGCGCATGAACGTCTTCAGCGTCTTCAGCGTTTCCAGCGCTTGAGCTGCCGTCGGTCTCTTGGTCGGGTCCTCCTCCAGCAGGGACTCCAAAAACGCGCGTCGCTCTTCGTTCGCATTCCAAGAGCGCTCACACAACGACTCCTGAATCAAATACCCGATACTCCACACGTCCACGGCACTCGTATGCTCTCCGCCTTCCACAAAGATCTCTGGCGCATGCGCGTGGCGACTGAGGTGGGAACCGTCTGGAAACTGCTGCGGACTGCGTGCTGCGTCCGCCAAGTCAATGAGAAACCATTGCGGAGTCTCGCCTCTCGTCTTGAGCACGTTCGGCCATCGGATATCTCGGTGCATCCACCCGTGACTATGCAGATCGACGAGCGCCTCCAGCACACACTGAAGCGACACTGAGAGTTCGTAGAGTGACATGGGCGGCTGCTCGAACCCGCACGGCTCGAACGTGAACTGATTGCCGCATACACTTGTCTTTGTCCAGTACTCCATGTGACGGACACGAAGCTGCTTGAGCTGTATGTACTTGACTTCGAGTTGTCGCGTGTTGATGAAAGTGCCATCGAAATCACGCGCGTTGGTGAAGTCCCTCACCGCGAATGTCGGGTTGAGACGCACGACAGCACCGTTGTCCCGACGAATGTCCTTGAACTCGGCTTTGGCAGCGTGCGGGCACAGACGTACGATCGCTGGAAAGAGACGGCTCAGCTGGATCAGCGCCAGCACAAACTTGAAGCGATCCGATATATAGCCTGTATCGAACGTGGCAATCAGCTCCGTGTCGACAGTCTTCTGATCAGTGGAGAAGATCGCAAACAGAGCGCATTCGTAGCTCACTGTTGTGTAGCCAAAGACGTACGGCACGTCGCCAAAGCACCACAGCACATTCTCCTTCAGCTCGTTTCTCGTCGGATTGAAGCTCATTCGAACACCAGGCGCAGATTCTTGGCCGCGAAAGACGCATACGTCCTTGAATGTGAAGACCAGATTGGGTCGCTTGAATTCCGTCGATGTCGAGTCGCTCGCGTGGCGATCCGAGAAGCTGTGGTCTTCCAACATAGTCATGAGCGGCTCACGGATGAACGAGTCCCAAAAGGTGATGAAACTGAGCTGCGTGTGGCCCACGTGGGCTCCCACCAGCGCGCGCACGAAGATCTTCTCCCAGAGGTCCATGCAGGGTGCATACTCGTCGTGGACAAACAGTGTGTCGCAAAATGTATCACCCGCTACGCTCTCAAGGCGAAGCAACTCGGTCTCCCCCAAACCGATTTTGACTGAAAGAGGCGACGCCACAAACTCAGCGAGCTCCTGGATCGAGGGCAGCGCTGTCGACAGAACGTCTGTCGCACGAATGCGTGACAGCCATCGCTTAGACCCGTCGTATGGGGACGCACACGCCAAGCGTGGCTTCTTGGCGGTTGGCAGTTGCACCAGCACGTGAACATCTCCGTCTCCAGGTGTGAAGATCTTTCCAAAGTATTCGTCCACGCTCAGCTTTCTCGCTGCCCGCATTGGCTCGCGCAGAAGCGGCCGAATCGTATCGGGGATATCTCCTCTCGAGACAGCGCGGACGTCGTCGTCATTGTCAGTGAGCCACGTGTCGCCGCGTCTCGCGAGGTACACATTCATTAGCGCCGCGTTGAATGGACTCAGGTCAGGATTAATCATTTCCTTGAGCTCTCCCACGGTCTCATCGAGGTCGATTTCAACGGGGAACATCCGTCCGTCGCCGACGACCGCACAGAACAACCGCACCATTGTCTTTTTGTCTGTTCTGTAACACAACTCAAAGCAGTCGTGAGCTTTCCGTAGACTTTGTTTGGGGACCTCAATTGTCCATGCTCCCGCCATTTTACCTTCTCGTCTGGGCCCTGGAGAAAACAGAGTGATGTCGTTCGCCCCCATGGAAGTCTCTTCAGAGCTTCTGATTGGCCAAAGAAGATGTTGAAGCAATGCATACTGACCAATCACCAGCCGCTTTGGGTGAAGAAGAAGAATTGGTCTCGTTCTCGTCGCGGGCTGAATTGCACTGGTGCATAAAAAGACAGAGCACCAAGGGTCGTATGGGACTATCAGTAGTGTGTGAAGCTCATCAAGCCGTAGCTCCCGTTGCGTTCGTTGCCATCGATTGTGCATTCAATCTGCCGTCAAGCAAGCAAAAGCTCCCGCCCGTGTGTTGAGATGTGAACGCTACCCACGGACGGGAGCTTCTGTTTTGCTTGTTGTTGGCGATTGAGCTACGTGCAGTATCGAGAAATAACGAACTACAGTGATATTCAAATGCAAGATATAGATGGAGGCTCTCCACTGGGCGACGTAGAGTTACCACTCCTCGCCGTTGTCTTCGAGGGTGTCGTGCATTAATGTCTTCAGCGTCTCCAGCGCTCGGGCTGCCGTCGGTCTCTTGGTCGGATCGATCTTCACCAGGGACAACTAAAACGTGTATCGCTCTTGGTTGTCACACCAGCTTCCCCAGAGCGATTTTTGAATCAAATACCCGATACTCCACACGTCCACGGCACTCGTATGCTCTCCGCCTTCCACAAAGATCTCTGGCGCATGCGTGCGATGGTTGAGGTGGGAACCGTCCGGAAACTGCTGCGGACTGCGTGCTGCATCCGCCAAGTCAATGAGAAACCACTGGGGAGCCTCGTCTCTCGTCCAGAGCACGTTCGGCCATTGGATATTTCGATGCATCCACCCGTGACTGTGCAACTCGACGAGCGCCTCCAGGACACAACGCACCGCAACCGAGAGCTCGTATAGAGTCTTGGGCGGCTCCTCAAACCCGCGCGGCTCGAACGTGAATTTCTTGCCGCATGCGCTCGTCTTTGTCCAGTGTTCCATGTGCGGAATATGGAGCTGTTCGAGTTGCTTGTACTTGTCTTCGAGTTCCGCGAGCCAGGGCACCTTGGTAAAGTCCCTCACAACAAACGTCGGGTTGAGGCGCACGACAGCATAGTTCTCCCGGCGAATATCCTTGAACTCGCCTTTGGCAGTATACGGACACAGACTCACAAGCGCTGGAAAGAGACGACTCAACTGCATCAGTGCCAGCACAAACTCAACTCGCTCTGATACACGTGCCGTGTCATACGCGGCAATGAACCGGGTCTTGGCAGTCTTCTGATCGGTCGAGAAGATCGCAAACAGAGCGCATTCGTAGCCTACTGCCGTTGAGCCAAAGACGTACGGCACGTCGCCAAAGCACCACAGCACATTCTCCTCCAGCTTGATTTCCGGTCTGGAATAACCGGGCATTTTTTCTTGGCCGCGAATGACGCACACGTCCTTGAGCGTGAAGACCAGATTGGGTCGCTTGAATTCCGTCGATGTCGAGTCGCTCGCGTGGCGATCCGAGAAGCTGTCGCCTTCAAACAGTGCCATGAGCGGTTCACGAATGAACGAGTCCCAAAAGGTGATGAAACTGAACTGCGTGTGGCCCACGTGGGCTCCCATCAGCGCACGTACGAAGAGCTTCTCCCACAGGTCCTTGCAGGGTGCATACTCGTCGTGGACAAACAGTGAGTTGCAAAGCGTACTACCCGCTACGCTCTTCACGCTCTGCAGCTTGGTCTGATTTAAGCCAATTTTGACTGGCAGCGGCGACTCCACAAACTCGGCAAGCTTCCGAATCGACGGCAGCGCTCGCTGACGACGGCACAAATGTCTCCTGGAAGCGTGACAGCCAGCGCGTGGACCCTTCCGGCCGGGGCGCCAACCGCCGCTTCTTGGCGATCGGTACTTGATGATGATGATGAGGTATATTAAGTTACATAGGAAATGAACTAGTATAACCCCTAGGGAGCACTACGCGCACGCAGCATTCCCCGCCAGGAAGACAGCCCTTCTCGAGCAGTGGGTATTCCCATATGCCTTGTTCG
>JAADVZ010000754.1:0-15582 GCA_023335925.1 Pythium phragmitis | reverse complement strand
GTAGCGCACCCACGGGTGGTCGACTGGTACGCGAAGACTTCATTAGTAGTACACAGCAAGATCACTCAGAGATCGTCTCGAACGCCATCGGTAAACTAACTGGCACTTGCCGCAAGAAAAAACTACAGAAACTGTGCTCGTGAGCAAGGAGAATATTCCGCCGAATCCTGTCTCAGTCCCCCACGCTTCCGGCAGTGACGACGCCGTGCTTTCACCAGCGTGTACTCGACCAGAACAAGACCCAAGCGAACTAAGGCACCAAATCATCACTCTCTTTCCTCCTAGGATCGCGAAATCGATTTCGTGTATAGAGATTATCTCAGTAGTAGTTTGCTGTCCTCCTCAAGCCGTCCTCCATCGTCGAGTGTCGGTCGCTCAGGGTTTCGGTCGGTGACAGCAACGACCCGAGAGACTCGGTGCCGTACCCGCGGTGCGCGTCCTTTTGCACGAGCTCGTCCACTGCGATGTCAAAGGCACTGGCCTTGTTAACTGACTCCACACAGGCGATGCAAAACGATATGGGTTGCATCCGCAGCCGGCCGTCGGTGCCGATCGAAGCGAGCGTCTTCTTGACGCGGCATGACGAGCATGCGAGATGCCCGCACAGGCGGCACTCACGACGACGGCCGCCATCGCCCAGTGAAATGGACCCCAGCGAGGAGAGCGACTTGGTACACACTGAGCAGGCTGTCTTCTCTCGTCGACCCGACTGCTGCTGCTTGCGTCGCAGGTCCGTGCGATCACTCACCACCGACGAGTTGGTGTGGCGGCGCCGATAGGCGTACGCGAGTTTCTTAAGTTGCGCCGAGTATATCGTGCGCCAGCTCGAGAGCATGGCGTCCGAGGCCGACTTGACGACGAGCGCTCGCACGATGCGGCCGGTGGGATCCACGAATCCTTTCCCAAAGAGCTCGACCACGCCGTGCTGGTGCTGGCGATAGAGCCCGACGATGGAGACGTTCCCTCGCATACACCCTGGCATTCGGTGGGTCTGCCGAAACTCGACCGAGTGGAGCAGTTGGTACCCAATGAGCTCGCCGCTCTGCGGGAGGCGCGTGAGGCCTGTGGCCTCGAGGTAGACGAGATCCCGATTGTTGACGAGCGTACGCAGGTGAATGGCCTGGCCCTTGATGCACCACTTGACCGAGAGGCTGCGGAAAGGGTCCTCTGCCGTCGGCTCCTGGATCCGCGCTAGCACGGCCGAGTCGATCACGCCGTCCTGCATGTAGGCTGTCTTGATGCGCATCATGTCGATCGTCGGGTTGGCCACGCCGTACATCGTGTCGTACAGATCGCCCTGAACCGTGCCCACTGTCAGCAAGATGGGCAAGTCGCTCATGTCGTCGATGGTGGGGCCTGTCGACGAATCCAGGGTCGGTGTTGTGTGGGGACCGTACCCAGGGACCACTTCGCCGCCCAGCGAGAAGAGGTCCTCACTCGTGACCGAAAAGGCACAGACACGCGGGTTTGTGGGCGAGTTAGCCGCGGCAAGAGTCGAGCGCCCATTGCTGTCGTCGGTACCACGGCGGCGACGGAACTTGCGGCTCGGCGCGCGCTCCTTGTACACGTGGACGTCCTCGCGCTCCTTGACCAGCTTCCAACGCGCCGGGTCCACAAACCGCTTGGGGTCGGTGAGGTGGGTCTCAAACTGCTCGATGACCTGGCCCACGACCACGCGCGCGAGCTCCTCGAGCTGGTCGCACTCGTATTGCGTCAGGAGCAGCGGAGCGAACGGACTCGCGTGCTTGCTTGCCATTGATCTGGTCAGAGGTCGATCGTGAACTTCCAGGGAGAGATAAAAGCCTGTAGCCGTTCTTCTGGACGCTGCTGCAAGTAGTCAAATGCCGTTCGTTTGTGCGGGTTCTGGCGATGCGCCTGTGGCGAGTGAAGAGTGGCACGAGGCCGTCCGAGGCAGATCGAAGAGTAATCAGGTCTCGATTTACGCTGTAATACTGGCAACTTGCCAGGCAAGATCCCAACCTTCCCAGGTGGAGTTTCTAATGCGCGGATAGTGTCACGAGGAGAGAAAAGTAGGACAGTGGAGAAGGGCGGACCAACCAGCATCCAGTGATTTGAAAGAACCTCTGAGAAATCGACATCCGCTTCGTGGAGTTGTCCCTCGCAGTGAGCTCTTCCGTTCCCATTTTTAAGCGTGTCCATGCTCTGTCAAAGAAAGTTGGCCCTCAGACTCAACATGTGCATGACACAATTAACAATAGATGATCAAAATGAGCGGGAAAATGAATATATGTGCATCATAATATGCGAATGTGGTCTGCGGGAAGGCGCACACTTTGACAATTGGTCAAGGACTGTCAGGCAAGTCACCACCTTGTCAAACCAAAAAGTGGTCAGGAAAACCCAGAACATATTCATCTTCTACCATATACTTTCAATATACATCTTATATGCAACATTGTGTGTCTGATACAGATGCTTTTTCTGCATCAACTTGAGCTGTAAGAAAATATAAACTGTGAAAATCACATAATATAGGAGTCGCTTAGAGACGGACTGGAAGACGAACAAAAACCCGAGTCGTCGTCAGACAAGCACTCCATAAATGCGTGACATTCGAACAGTACAGTACAGTACTGTATGCAAGCAGCAGCTGACTTGCCAACATTCTGACGGATACAGGGTGCGACGAGTCGTATTGTCGTCTTCAAATCGTCACCAACAACGAGAAAGTGCGCGTTTCTAAACTGCATACTTCGTGAACATCGGCTTGTACAATATGCTGGTCTTGGATATCGGACTTCACGGCACCTTCCACCATCGCGGTTGTCCCCAGTGCTTGGCTGGATGGCAACTGACAACCTCAAGTCCCTGTCAGCAACGACGCCAAGATGTCATCCACAGGCTATATGGACAGCTATTGCGTGCTGCATCCATGAATGCTGGATGCCTCCGTCGGTGTTTCTTCGTCAACGATGGAGACGAGAGATAACCAGAATACCGCGCGTTTCCGTTTTGCTGGTAACTCTGGTAACCCAGGTCGGCTTGAGATGATTTGGTCCGCTTGGGAATCAATCATCCGTGGCACAACACGACCCCAAGTCTTAGAATCATCTTGGGTCAAGCGCACTACGATTGCTAGGATCCTGTTAGTATCGCTTCCGAATGGACTGTTCCCATCGTCTCTACCGCAAAGTCTCCCGGATAGAGGTCGACCCGAGCGTGCTTCCACGACCAGCCGTGCGCTTGATGGCCCACTACTCCATCGCAATGCTCAGAAGTTCGACAGAAAATGATGTGTTTGCCTTGTTACTGCAACTAAATACTGAGTACGACCTAATGGCGTTGTTCCGAACAAACGCCAACAGCTACGTGCCGCGGGATTCCGTTTCCGACGGGAAAACAAATACCGTAGATAAACTAGAGCACGGACGCCCCCCTTGTGTTCTCGGGAGTCTCGAACGACTGCAGGTTCACGACCATGTGCGAGTCGTCGCGGTCGGCATTCTTGTCCTCGATCTTCTTGCGGCGCACCATGATCGCAACCACTGTAAGTGCGATGACGCCGACCACGCCCATCACCGAGAGGATGAGGATCGCAGGGGACGTGGCGGTCGACGCGCCGGACTTGGTCGTCGCTTCCGTGACTCCACCAGCAGCAATACCGCCCGTGGGATTGCTCGGCGTCCTGTCCGCACTGACACTAGGCGTGGGTGCTGGCGTCGCATCGATGGCGTCGAGCACACCAGCCTCATTGGCAGCTCCCTTGCTGACATGGCGCTCGGCATCTCGGGAGCTCATAGACTCGTCATTCGCAGCACGCACCGACCCGGGCAGGTCCTCCATCGAACGGGATTCTCCCGCGACCGTCGAGTTATCGTTCTGTTGCACGGGCTTGGACACTGACGGCGTTGTGGAAGGCGTCGGGCTGGGCGATGGTTCCTGGGTCGGAGAAGGCGACGGCTTGGGCGTGGGTGCTTTAGTCGGTGCTTGGGTGGGTGCCTGCGTGGGTGCCGGAGTGGCTGGTGATGGAGCAGGCGTGACCACGGGTGTTGGGGGGCCTTGGTTCTGTCCCGGCGCCGGTCCTGGAGAGACCTGCTTTCCGCCGCTTGCAAACTGGTAGCTGCCTTCCGTGCACGTGCCTGCCGAGAGCGAGACCGTGTCGGTCACTGACTCGCCGCCAACGGACGTGAGCGTGACGCGCACCGAGCTCAGGTCTGTCTGCTGCGTGCTCTGGCCGTTAAGCAGGTAGTAGTACGCAGATGTGACCATGGTCGTCGGCTGCGAGTTAATGGTCATGCTCCGGACACCCGCGGCCATGTTGGCTGGCTGGATGGCCGTCCAGAACGGGTTGCTTCCGCCCTTGAGGCAGTACTTGATGTTGCCTGCCACGGGGCAGTCGACAAACTTCCAGCTGATCTTGTACCGAGAGGGATCAGAGCCCGTGAGGTACTTGAAGACGGACGGCGAGACGTCCAGATCGCCTTGTTTACACTCTGGACACTGGTCCAGAATGTATACGAGCTTGGTCTTGGATTGGTCCGCACACCGGGCGTCCGTACAGGACACGAGTGCGCAGCGGCCGCAGTTTTTCATATCGGCCCACTGCGGGTTGTTGATTGCGGCGTAGTCCTGGGAGGCCGCGGCGGGCGCGTCCATAAAGTTGCAGTTACCAGCGGACGGCTGTCCGAGTGTGTACGTGGTCATGTCGCCCGAGAAGGAATCGTCCGCGCGGACAGCGCCGGCCACAAGCGCGGCGGCCGCAAGCACGATCATCCGTGTCCACATCGTGTTGGTCCTGTGTCTCGAGGGTCTTGAGTAAATTTCGAGTTGTGCGGACGCTGAGAAGAGAGAGAGAGAGAAGACTCGCGAACCAACGGACCGGCACGCAAGGAACAGCCACATTGCGGTCACAGCTGCGGGCTTGCTAATGTGACCTTCTCATCCGCCAGCTGGCGACAACCTTGGGGCTGATCCATGCCTCGAGTTCAGTTCATGGACAGGTACGTTGCGCGAAGGTTGCTGGAAGAGTGGAAGTGGTCGGAATCAGCTCCAGCTGGGCCATGTTCGACTGGGTCAGACGGGAATCGACACCACAACATCACCATTGCCACGGTGGGTGCGCGCCGCGTCACGACGTTGATGCTGACGATGACCGCATCAATTCAATAATATTGACGGATGTGTATACTGACGCAGTAGTATCACGTGCCTAGTTTCTGGTCTTGCTTGTGCGGCTTCAGGTTCTTTGATCTCTACGTTGGATGATTTGCAAATCCCCCCAATCACCAGGTGATAGGTAGTGCCTCATTTCCAACCACCAAGAGACCACCAGTCTTGCCTAGACTCGTGGTCTAATACCTGTAAAAGGACGTGTGAAGAATACTGGCACAGAATCATTGCATCAGTCGCCGCGTTCGATATGAACACGTCCAAGTTGTGACACATCGCCATGTTGGAGACTCCAACCTGAATCAGTGACGCATCATCAGCTTGGAATCCAACTTGGAGTCCAAGGATGGTGATGCGTCACTGATTCAGTTTGATCTGAACACTTCTCAAGAGTTCAGCATGAACGATACGGTAAGTGTATCTTCACACTACTGTTTTATGTTAACATATGCCGTAATGCACACACACCACTAAACACCACATCTGCATTTACTACTTTGAGCGACGACACGAGCCTTTCTTGCGGGGCTGAGGCGTGGAAGGTGTCATGGGGGCTCTGGGCGCCGTCGTTGTCGGTGCCGTTGTCACTGGCGCTGATGTCGTTGGGGCGGGCGATACTGGGCTCACTGCCGGGGTGTCATTGTCATCGCCATCGTCGGCATCTGCGCCGGCAATTGCTGCATTAGTCGACTCGCTCCTTGGGGGCGATGGAGGCGATGGCATACCCGCTCGCCCACGCGGCGGTGGCGCTGGCCTGGTTGGTCGTCTCGTGGGTGGAGTCGGTCGGCTCGGCGGCCTAGGCGCCGCACTGGGTGCCGTCGATGGCTCGGGAGCATCCGGTGCCGGCGTCACGGCGGGCGACGATGGCGCGCTGCCGCTGACCGAGAACTGACTCTTGCCCGTCGTGCACTGACCAGCAGTAAGTGAGACCGTGTCCGTCACGGTCTCACCGCTGAGCGAAGTGACCGAAACCTTGACCGACGACAAGTTGATTTGGCCTTCGAGCAGGTAGTAGTACGCTGACGGAACCATGGTTGTGGCCTTGGCGTTGATGGTCACGGTCTTGATCCCAGCCGCGGCATTGGCTGGCTGAACTGCAGCCCAGTGGCCGTTGCTGCCGGACTTGAGGCAGTATTTGAGGTTGCCTGTGACCGGGCAGTCGACAAACTTCCACTTGATCTTGTAGCGGCCCGGGTCGTTGCCCGTGACCTTTTTGAACACGGAAAGCGACACGTCCAAATCGCCCTGCTTGCACTCTGGACACTGGTCCAGAATGTACACAATCTCGGTCGTGGTCGTGTCCTTGCAGCGTGAATCGGCGCACGAAACCTGGGCGCAGCGGCCGCAGTTCTTGGTGCTGTCCCACTGCGCGCCGTTGATCGCGGCATAGTTTTGCGAGGCCGCGGGTGGCGCTGTCATGAAGTTGCAGTTACCGGACATGGGTGTTCCCAGTCCATAAGTGGTCATATCGCCGGTGAATGACTGGGCGGAAGCTAACCTCAACAGCAGCAACGCAGCGGATCCGGCGATGCAAAGACCTTGGCGCGTCGGTGTCCACATCGTCGCTGGAGTAGAGAAGACGACGCAAAGTCGGGTGATTGAGGTTGAGGGTCAAATGGAGAATGTGGACGCCGGACGGAGAGCGTGTCTGGATTCATGATTATGGGACGGCCCCACCTCTAGAGGTCGGGCCGTCCGGACCTCTTCCGCAGAAATTGTGGTATCCTACTCGCATGTGGCATCAGGTTTGGTGGTCGCATGGGGCGCCTCTTCCGGCGAGCCAGCTGGTCCAGTTGACCAAAGTGACCCGTACTGTAGCTGAAACTGGATATCTGATCAGAACGTGAGTTTACATGACAGTTCACCCGCACCATCTGGTGCACTCCTGGGTGATCCGGGGATCCACCTGCCTCAGATGGATCTCAGATTCTGAGATCTTCTACCCATTGAGATTTTTTTTGTGTCCCACAGATTCGTTTCGACTCGACGTGCATCGATTGGTCTCCATCCTGCGTGAGAAAGAAGTGGAGCTTCATTTACAGCAGTTCATGTATTTGATCCATTATCGCGGCAAACTTCGTTGAAGAGACCAAGTAACAACGCAGCGAAGTTGCCAGTGATCCGCTTGCCACGTCGCTGGGGGCATGAGCGTTTGCAATCATTGAAAGCTGTATTTGGATACGCGAGTGAAGAAAATACACAACCACTGTAGATGTGGAAGCAAACAGGACTCAGCTTTTGGTGAGGCTACACTTGCTGCGCTGGACTCGTGAGGAGCAACAGGACCATGGTAAAGGGGCGTGCTGTGTTTAGTACGAGACAGCCCATTTGACATTTCGGGTGATCGCGTGCTCACTCGGAGGCGTCCCCATCGGCAAATAACTTCCCGTACCACGTACACTGTCCAGGGTGTGGATTAGCATGTGACATGGCATCCACGTCAGTCATTATCTGGCCGGTCGTTGTAAGCTACATCAAGAGAAGACGATACTTTATGCGACTCAACAACTTCAACATCTACGCTGAAGCTATCTCCTATGATTTGAACATAGCAACACGTCGGAATCGATCGTGAGGACAATGACCGAAGGTTCGCAGCTGTGGGTACGTTCAGCTGCAGCCAGCCCTGCGCCGACTTTCTGTGAACTGTTTGGTCCCGAGCGTGCACTTGTTGGTCGTCAGCGGGACCGTCTCGTTGATGGTCTGGCCGCCAATCGACGTGACCGATATCTGGATCGAAGATAGGTTGACCGGAGTGGGCGACTACAGAAGGTAGTAGTAGACCGACGGCACCATGGTCGTGGGTTTGTCGTAGTTCGCCATGCTCTTGATTCCCACGGCCGAATTCGCTGGCTGGACGGCAATCCAGTACGGGTTACTGCCAACCTTGCGGCAGTACTGGAGACTGCCCTTGACTGGGCAGTTGACAAACTTCCACTTGATCTCATACCGCGCCGGATGACTTTCCGTGAGTGTCTTGAAGACCGAAAGTGCGACGTCCAAGTCGACACTCTTGCACTCTAGTTGCAGTTGCCCGCCATGGGAGAACTAAGCGTGTACGCCGTCATGTCGCCCGTGAACTCATGGGCGATGGCCGAGCTGGCCAGGGCGGCAATCGAGGCTGTGGCGATGAAGACTTGGTGGAAAGGTATCCACATTTGAGCTGGTGTGAGGAGTGTGCGAGAGGCTTGGGGTTGTGTTGGACGATTTGATAAAGAGAGTCTTATCCTTGATCCCGGGTCTGGGGATCCCAGAGAAGCCCCAGACAGAGCAGTCTCCAAGCTGAACCCTGACACTGGAGAGTTGACCCTCCTTTTGGTAAGGTTTCAGAGGGCGAGCATCGTGGAAAAAGCTGTGAATGGCGTGGAAATAGCTGTCGCAGTGAAGGTGGGCCAAGGAATGATCAGCGATAGCTTTGTTTTGTTTCCGGAAGGATGTGGTAAGACCACAAGTTGTGCTAATGCGATCGAGTCGACAAAACACTGTTGACCATTCGACAATGATCGTGGAACATTCATGTCTGAACGACACGCGAACTCAAAGCTGAGAATTCACATTCGTCGTTTTTTTCAAAAAAAGGAAACAATAAAGGCCCTCCTGCAAACTCCGTCGGGAAGGCTCTTCCTCTCGTCTGCTTACGACGTGCGCACGCGCGCGGCGTCTGCCATCTCGTCCCAGTCGATCTTGTAGATCTTGTACATGGAGAGCAGCACGCCAATGCCAATCCCGGCCGTGAGCCCAAGCCATAGACCTTCAACCCCGTATTCCCACTTGAACGCGAGGAAGACTCCAAACGGCAGTCCGACGACAAAGTACCCAAAGAGATTGATGTACGCACCAAGGGTTTGGCGTCCCGTGCCGCGGAATACACCTTGCATGACGCTATTGACAGCGTCAAGCATTTGGTACGGCATCAGAGACAAAAACGCGTGGGCCGCGAGCGCCACCGAGGTCGCGTCATTGATGAACACCATCGGCAGCACGTTCCGCGTCACGAGAATCACCAGCGCGAGTGCGGCCGACACGGCAAACGCCAGGGCTGTGCCCAGCACGGACGCCATCTTGGCGTGCTCGGGTTGGTTACTGCCGACGTAATTGCCGACGCGGATATTGGTCGCGACTGCAATGCCCAAGAAAAAGTTGAACGTCATGGTGGAGACCGTGGACAAGACCGAGTGGACACTGATGGCGACGACGCTGTTGGGCAGCAAGCCCACGAATGCGGCCATGATCTCAAACGCCCACCACTCGAGCAGCATCATAAACATGCCCGGAATGCCCAGCGTGAGAAACGTCTTCATGTGGCGGATCGCCTGCGATAGCTTCCAGCCGGGCCACCACTGGCGAGCCACCTCGGGGTGCCACATAAAGTAGGGCACGAGTGCCAACGGAAGCACGACGTTGGCGATGGTCCGAGCGATCGCAGCCCCGTCGTAACCGAGTGACGTGTACCACGTGAGGTAGACACCGACGATGACGTTCACGACGTTACTCAGCACAGCAATGTAGACCATGGGCTTGACGACGTTCTGGGCCTGGAGCAGTTTCTTGAACAGCTCGTACATGTAGAGGAACGGGATCCCGGGAAGAACGAGTCGACTGAACCGTCCAGCGAGTGCCGCGACTTCCGAGGGCTGGCCCATCCAGAGCAAGAACTGCTCCGTGTACCAATTGAGCAGGAACACGGGGATGACAGTCGCACCGAGCACGAGCACGCCGCACTGGAAGTAAATGCCCATTTTCTTGGGCTTCCCGGCGCCGTACGCCTGCGAGCAGAGCGTGTCCATGGCCGTCGCAAGGCCAAAGCCAAAGGCGATGCCAGTCAAGTTCATAAACATGGTCGAGAGCGAGACGCCGTCAACATATTCCTTGGTCAGCGGCGAGTCCATGTGGCCCACGAGCGTCATGCTCACGATCCCGGGAAGGAACTCGAGCACGTACGTGAAAATGACGGGGTACGACAGCACACAGAGACTGCGGAACTCGTCCTTGAGGTCGGGCCGCAGTTCCGAGAGAGCGCGTGGGCCCCACTCAGGGTCGTTGGCGATCGATGACGACGCGCGAAGCAGCGGCGACCGCTCCATGAGCCGCATGGCGGACGTCGTGAGGCTGGACGGCGGCTTCCGGACAGAAGGCGAGGAGACCTTGGTCTGCTGGTGCAGTGGGTCCACTTGGACCGCAAACGCCTCTGCGTCGTCCTTTCTCGCGGATGCCGAGCTCTGTCGAAGCGGTGCGAAAGGTGGGCGAGCATTGGCAGTGGTCGTGGTTGTCGTTGTTGCTGCAGATGCTGGGTCTAACGACGACGGCTTCTTATTGGGCTTGCGCTTACTGCCACGTGGCGTGAGCACGTTGTCGGCGTCGTGCTGCTGCCACTTGGCGACGTTGCTGGTCCACTGGGTCGAGGCTGCATCATCGGCGGCGTTCGACTTTAGACCATGGTTAGACTTTTCCTCGTGATGATTAGTCTTGAGGTTCGACGCGAGCGGCGCGTTCTCCTTGCCGACAAGCACCGACGGCTCGACCTTCTTCATGGCGCCTTTCTTTGCCATGCTGCTGGGCTGGGGCGAGCGTGAGTCGGCGAGTGGCGATTGAAATGGACCGGCGCCGGCCTCCACGAGACGTCGGTCTTCGTCCTCGTCCTCCGTGGATCCTTCGCGCACGTCGTCGTCGTCACCACCCCATGCGCGCGCCACTAACCGTGAGGACGAGTCTAACGTTGCGCGGTTAGACCCCATCTGAACGGGGTTCAGCCCAAAACGGCGATTACTGCCTGGTATGCTGGGCTCGCCGGTAGCACTCTCGTCGCCACCGAAGAGACCGAGCCCTGATGAGGCAGCAGAGGACGTGTTATGGGTCGGTTGAGCCGTCACCATGTTCTTTTCTCCGATAGATCGCTTCAGCTTCTGAGGATAGGTGCCTGTTCAGCGGATTGGACTATAAACTGGGAAATTCGGTGATTCGATAAACTGCACAGAAAGATTGAAAGAACGTTCCGCTCATCAGTAAGTTTAGACGCGCAGCCGATAGGCCAAATCAAATTGAGACCATCGTGGCAGGATGAGGTCTATACGTGACATGGGGGTACCACATACCTGGAACTCGATTGCTGAACACTTGTACAGATTCTATTGGTAGGGACGATCGCCATGTACACGCGGGGGGTTTCAGGCGTCGAACTATCTGGGGACGTTGTACGTAAAGCTTGGAAGGGACTCTCCTGGTCGATTGATATCGGAGGCGGATTGTCGGAGGTGTGCGTTGTTGGTGGTGTTTTGGCAATTGATGAAGCGGATTCTCTGGCGCCACGCCACTTGCGCGAGGGACACAGACGAATGAAACCCTAACCCGCTATGATATTTAAAGTCCAGGTCAACCTATAAAGGCCAGCGTACATATATATTCTGTGAGTCTGACCAGACGCAAGGGTTAGGTATGTATTTAAGCAGACGCTTTCAGGCGACCTCAATTAGAATTTGGAGCCCTTCGGACCCATCTTGAAGTTGCCAGTCTGGATTCACGATCCATCATTTTACCATGTCTAGTTCGAGAAACACCAACCCCAAGGGCGTGGCAAAACATGTTCAGTACATGGACTACTAACGATCGACTACGGTCATGTACTGTATGCAATTACGAGATCTCGTTCTGATCTTCGTGATATTTGCGTACTTCAAAGACGTTGCCGTCAATGTGGGACGTTCACTGAACGCCCTGAGTCTGGGCAGTTGGGTTGCTGTGATGCTCTGGGTGAGCTACGACGCTGATTCAAAATGCATGTGTCCAAGCCTCCACATCAGATAGCTATGAGTTTCAATACGATAATGAACACGAGTCGCATCTGGGTCCGTTTAATCGCATGCGAGAGCGGGTGATTTCACACAAACAGCGGAGAGGATAGAGAGAGATCTCTCAGTAAACCTCTACGCAAGTTTTCGCTCACGGCGCCCACCACCTCAACAACTTCGTCTCCAGGCACGTATATGATGGCTCGGCTATTTGAACGTGTCTTTCGACATGCGCTCATTGATATGCTCGCTGTCAACGCCAAATAAGATTTTCTTAATATAGTACATGCGGCTCTGTTATGGCCAAATTACTTATTTACAGTGAGTTGAAGTTGAACAGTCATTAGAAACGATCATGCTTGGCAAAAGGCCCATCGATTATGCAGCTTAATTAAAAGCACCACAGTATCCCATCCGTCGACACAATGCTCGCCACAACATCCCTTCTCAGACGGCCGGCGTTGGGTGCTTGACGTACCAGTCCTGGACTCGCGGATGGAGCTGCACCGCCTCGCTTGCCTGCATCAGGTGCGTATACTTGTCCACGATCGTCGTTGGCACGTGGTCCAAGAAGCCGCTCTTCAAGAACATGACGAGGCTGTAGATGCCAAGATCCGCGATAGTCATGACCTCGCCACCCATCGCAAAAGGCGACGACAGGGCCTTCGCCTGAGCCTTCCACTGTGCAAGCCGCCCATTGAGACTGTCGAGCGACTCAGGGAACGTCGTCGCCGCGAGCTTCTCTCGCATCGCTTTCTTCTTGATCGGATCCTTCTCGGCGAACGACGGGCCGAGTGTAAAGTACAATTCCCCAATGTGGCTGAGCACTTCATCAATTTGCAATGCACGAATCGGCTCTGCAGCAGGGTACATGCCAGTGAGTGTCCCAGCGTAACGCAAGATCGCGAGCGACTGCACGAGCGTCGTAGTGTCGTTCACCGTCAGCATCGGAACTTGGTTGTTCGGGAATTCAGACCTGCGCCGGTTAACCTCTTCGAAAGTAAGCCGCTCGTCCTCGAACGCGATGCCGCCAATGTGGAATGCCAGGCGGATCTGCTCGGCGCGACCGGGCATATCAAGATACGTGAGCTTGAGCTTGCTGGGCAATGGCGCCGGCACCACATCCTGGTCGGACGGCGTGACGTCGTTCTGGTTCGCCACACTTGGAGTGGCCTTTTCCACCTTGTTGTGCATCGCAACCATCGTCTTGTAAGCGTCAATGAACGTCGTGGGGATGTGGTCCACCTGCCCGGACCTCATAAACTCCACATAGTCCCACACAAACACTTCATGGAGGTGCACTTTCGCAGGTGCACGCTGAAAGAACGGATTCTCAGCAATTCGCTCAAGTCGCTTGTCAATCAGTGAGAACGCCTGTGGCAGCGGGCCTTGCAGCAGCTGCTCGCGCATGTGCTTCTTCTTTTCCGGGTCTCTCTCCATAAAGCTTGGCGCCAGGACTCGTTCAAAGAGGTCGTCAAACGAGTCAGTGATCTCGTCTACCAGCGCGGCTGCCAGTGGCTCGCTTACTGGAGGGTACAGTCCCGTCACGCGGCCGGCGTACCTCGCAATGGCCATGGTCTCGGCAAAAATCTTACCGTCGACATCCAACACGGGGACTTTTCCGTACGGAAGCTTCGGCTTGAGCGGCGTGAGATCACGCGGCACGCGTTCGTCGGTGAATGAAACGCCGCCCACGGACAGCGCCTTGCGGAGGACCGAGGCGCGACCATCCAGGTCAAAGTACGTGAGCTTGAGTCTGGGCGACGGCGGCATCGTGAGCGAGGGAGGAAGTCGATGTGTTGGAGAGATCGTAAATTGCAGAATGAGACGATATGCTGTGCGCGAGCTGGCCACAGAGCTCACTCCTGGACCTTCGCAATCCTTGCAGTGCAGTCTGCAAGTTTCCATCTTTCTTTATTCTAAGTACTAAATTAGTATATACTGTTGGGTTGACAACGTGTCAGATTGCGTGATACTTCTCGGGATCTCCGAGATCCTGAGATGTATCACGCAATCTGACACGTTGTCAACCAAACTTGGAGGTGCGAGATCCGATCTCGTACCCAAGTGCAGTGATTGCTCAACTGCTGCACCCCCGACTTGGCAAACCACAAATCGAGCAAACAGTAGGCATTCCGTTCACGATCAAGGTACAGTGTTGAATATTCACTCTGAGAATACATGACCACCCATCCTCCTAATACATCTTTCAACGTCAACCACTTCGAGTCCGGAAAGCAAACAGCATCACTACGTTTAGCTGGCGTTCTGACCACACACTGCCGGACCTTTCGTTTCGTCACACTCCACCAGGGGTGATTTACGATTGGTTCTCGCGCTCCTTGTAGTACGCAGCAACCTTGGAGTTCTCACGCACGAGCGCGTGGATCTTGAGCAGCGCCGGAAAGGCGTCAACGACAGTCGCGGGCAACTGCTCGCCGCTCTTGAGAAAGTTGGTGATGCCATAAATCGCAAGATCCGCGATCGTGAGCTTCTCACCGGTCGCGTACGGCTTGGCCCAGCCACCCACGCGCTTGTTGAGCCCACCCAGATAGTGAGGGATGGTCTCATTCACGAGCACCTCGCGCAAGGCGCGTTGCTTCTCGGGGTCTTGCGTGGCAAACGCAGGGTACCAAACATTTTGAAGCTGGTCCAGCACCGCCAGTAGTTCGTCGATGCGCAGCGCTGCGAGGTCGTCAGCGTTCGTGGGGTACAGCCCAGCGAGTGCCCCGGCGTAACGCAGAATCGCAAACGACTGCGCCATGGTGACCTTGCCATCAATCTCGAGCGTGGGCACGCGACCAAATGGCAACTCTGGCTTTAGCTTGTGAAACACCTCGAGGTCTTGAATGCGATTATCCTCGAACGCGATACCTCCCAAATGGAACGCAAGACGGATCGGATCGGCGCGACCGCCAAAGTCAAAGTACGTCAGCTTGAGTTTCTGGGGGCGCATAGGCTGCAGCACGTTCCACTCGTGCACACGAGGGTGGTTCTCGACCTTGGTCTCGGTCGCGACCCAGTGCTTGTAGTTCTTGTGGACGTCGTTGGGCACAAACGGTAGCCAATCTGCCTGGAGCACTGTGCGCAGGTACTGGTACACCCAAATCTCATGGATAAACAAGCGCGACGGGTCTTGAAACGTTACGTGTTCCTTCATCTTGGCGAGACGAGCGTCAATCTGGGTCAGGTACTTGGGGATGGTCTCTGCCAGCAGCTTGGCTTCTTCTGCCTGCTTCACGATCGGATCTTGAGTTGTGAGGCATGGACGGAAGGACTCGCCAAACTCGTCCACCGCCAGCATGATCTCGTCCACCATGAGCGCCGCAAGCGGATTATTGGTCGGGTACAAACCTGCGAGCCGCCCAGCGTACCTCGCGATAGCGCTCGACTCGGCCAAGACTTCGTCATCGACTTGCAGCACGGGCAAGACGCCGTAGGGATACTCGTGCTTGCGCTGGGCCATGTCGCCACGCGGGATGCGCACGTCTTCAAAAGGAATGCCCCCAACGAAGAAGGCGATACGGATTGCCTCGGCGCGGCCAGGGATGTCAAAGTAGGAGAGCTTGAGCTTGGGGTACGGCATTTTCTTGCTGGAGGGAAGGACAATGTTGCTGCTAGAGGGGCTTGCTGGGAACAGCAAACTCGCCGAATGAGAAGAGAGTTT
>JAADVZ010000753.1:0-15619 GCA_023335925.1 Pythium phragmitis | reverse complement strand
GCGTCTCCCTCTGGGGAATATGGGGGAGTCGAGTTTCAAACGCCCCAAATGCGCGGGAAACAAGTGCATCCGTGGCTACCGGGTAGTCAAACTGTTTTCCGCCAATCAGAATGTGAGTTTCATTCGGAACGGCTAAAAAAGGGTTTACGATTGGCAAAAAACGTGTTATTTAACGCCATTTAGATCTGACTGTCCGTCTTAGAGCTTGGCCTGGACGACCGCGCGGATGGGCAGCAGCAGCTCGTGGAGCGCGATCTTGTCGGACGAGCGGTTCACGGGGTCGTGCTGCGCCGACGCGTAGAGCGCCTCGTAGACCTTGCCGTCGGCGCGGCCCAGCGTCGAGTTGAGCGTGTGGTCCGTGAAGTTGAACGCGTCCACGAGCACGACCGCGTGCGGGCGGATCTGCGGCAGCAGCGCCTCGACCGCGGCGCGCACGCGCGTGAGATCGGCGGGCGCCATCGCACCGCTCTCCATGAACTCGCCGGCGTCCAGCTCGAGCTGCGAGAGCGCAAACAAGTGGCACAAGAGCCGCACAATCTCGAGCGGCTGCGCCGACGACAGCGGCTCGGTCGTGAACGCGCGCGGCGACGCCACGGCGGCGACAAAGCTGCTGACGAGCACGAGCTTGGCGTAGGCCATTGAGAGCTTGTAGCACGCGACCGAGTGGTTCTGCACGCCGGCGGCGACCGAGCGCGACTGCGCCACGCGGCGTTCCAGGTCGCGCAGCAAGTAGAGGAAGCGCTGCTCGTAGGCCGTCACGTAGTGCGCCGCGTCGAGCCACTGCGCCTGCGAGCGCTCCACGGGCGTCGACGCCTTGTCGACGTTGGCCAGGTACTTCATGGCGTCGGGCAGCGGCGCGCCTGCGCGGAAATCCGCGAGCGCCTTGAGCAGCGCGCGGCCCGTCTGCAGCGAGAGCACGTAGTTTTCGCCCTCGGCCGTGACCGTCTGGACAATGTCGCCGAGCAAGACGGGCAGTCCGCTCGAGAGCAAGTAGCCGTGGCCGCCACACGCCTGGGAGAAAGGACATGAGAAGAAATCGATCCACCCCAAATAAGAACAAGACAAGAAACGTACGCGGCGGCACTGCTCAATGCCGTGGCAGGCAATGTCCGAGGCGAGCACCTTGAGTCCGCAGCTCATGGCGTGGCCGATGTTGAGCATCGAGACGTTGCCCTGCTGGATCTGCGTCGACAGCTCCTTCGTGAAGGCGTCCATGCGGTTGCCTAGTGGTCCATATCATCCGTCAGTCACTTGATCTCCCTCACAAGGATACTGTATACTAGCATGCCGCACCGTTGAGCATGATGGCGTAGGCCGCCGCAAGGTTCGGGAAGAGGCGGTACTGCTGCGACTGGTAGTCCAGCACCTTCATCTCGGCCGTCGCCGTGGCGTCATTGTTGTCGTAGCCCTGCTCGCGCACAGCCGAGTAACGGATCGCGATCGTGCTGGCCTTGGCGAGGGCGCCGCCCGTGAGACTGATAAAGTCCATGCGCGTCTGGAGCATCGTAAAGTAGAGAATCTCTTGCGGCACGTCGCGGTTCTTGCGGTACGCGCCGCCGCGCTCGACGATCGCGAGCCGCATGCCCATGTTCTCGCGCGGGATGCGCACGCGGTCAAACTTGCAGTAGCCATTGTCCACATTGTTGAAGCCGATCTTGGCGCCAATGTCGCCGCACGTGATGCCCGGCATGGTCGCGTGCGTGTCGAGGTCGCGCAGCTGCACCATGAAGTTGTGGACACCGTAGTCCTTGCCGTCAATCATGAGGCGCGCGTACACGACGCCGAAGTTGGCGGTGCGCGCGAGCGCGCCGGGCCACCACTTGATCGACCGCAGCGACGGCGAATGGATCTCAAACTCGTCCGTGTCGCGCACGTACGTCGCCGTGGTCTCGAGACCGCGCACGTTCGAGCCGTGGCCGAGCTCCGTCTGCGCGTAGCAGCCGACCATGCGCCAGTCCTTGGCGAGCTGCATCCAGCCGCGCTGCTGCTCGTCCGTGAAGAGTAGCCCGAGGTTCTTGATGAACATGAGCGTGTGCAGCGTCGTCGAGCACGAGCAGCTGCCAAAGCCCTGGAAGATCTTGCGCAGCAGCTCAGCGTCGTCGTCGCTCAGGTTGTGCTGGCGCGCGAGGATCTCGACCTTGGCCGACATGCGGATGGCGCGGCGGTACTGCTCGTTGCGCGGCAGGTAGTTCATCTCGTCGTGGTTGAACACGGGGTCCTGCAGCAGCAGCGCCTCGAGGCGCTCGCGACGCTCGGCGTTGGCCTTGCTCTTGTGGAGCACGTACGTGAGCTCGCGCGCCGAGAGGCCGCTGCGCGCGCGCTCGTCGGCGAGAGGGGACGGCGACATGCTTCTTCCGACTGTAGTAATCTTGGTCTGTTGGGGGGAGGAATGGGGAAATGCAACAACGGATGATGACGTGTGGTCGTGTTTTATTCCACGTCAATTCCATGGTTTTAAACCGTTATACCAAATGCGAGGTACTAGATAAATTGTTTTAAACATGTCTGAATTGGGTTTGTACAAAACTCGGTCCATGCTGGCATCCGTCGTCACTGTTTACTTGACAACTTGAAGTTGGACGCCAATGGACCTTGCCCCTTTGATGACCACGGACCATGCCCGCGGCTCAGCTGCACTCCATGTCTTCGCAGGCGTCGACAGCACTCACGACGGACGGTCGCTCGCGCTGCTTCTTGGTGGCGGCCTTGCTGCTTCGCGTGGGCGCAAACACGGGGTAGTTGTACACGTCCTCGTCGTGGTCTGCGTCGCCCAGATGGAGCCCTCCACTGGTCGTGGGCGGTGCACTCACGCCACTGCCTGCGATATCGCCCGGGAGACTGCCCGAGAGGTGCGGGAGGTACCGAGCAAAAGACATTTGCTGCGTGAGCGACTGGCGAGACATGGGCCGCACCACAGACTGGGCGGCCATGACCCCACCGCTTGGCTGAGAAGTGGCCATGTCGGAGGCCTTTTTCCGGTCACGCCCGCCGCTCGTGGACTTGGGGAGCTGCTGGGCCGAACTGGACGAGGACGCAGTCTTTCGTTTCGAGTCTCTGCGCCGTGATGTCCCACAGGCGTCGTCGTCTTTGTGGCCAGCCGACTCATTCGACGGCCAGTTCATCCACTCGTCCAGCCCCGAGTGGATCTCGGCCGCAATCAGCGACGCGTGGCTTTTGCGGGTCGAGCCGCTGCCGCTCGCCGTCGTGAAACCCAGACTCTTGTCGTCGCGACGGCCCCCTCTGCGCGCACTCTTCTTGCGCTTGTCTCTTGGCAGGCCCTTCTCTTCGGCCTTGGCGGGTACGCGGGTTCCACCGATGCGGTCATTCGTTGGAAACTTGGGGCGGCTGCTGTCTGCCATCCAATGGTCGACGGTCGAGCCCTCGTGCTTGTCGCACTCGCCGAAACCATCGCTGTGCTTGTCCACGACTGACAACGCCAGCGGCAGCGGCTTGACTTCGGCGGGTCCGCCTCCTCTGTCCATCCCTCGACCCCCGTCCTCACCTTCACTCGCGGCCGGCGACAGCCCGTCAAAGTACGGGTGCCGCAGGCATTCCTCACTAGTTAACCGGTCCTCGGGGAGCAAGCGAAGCGTTTGTTCGAGAAACTGGATGCCCTTTTTCGACACGCGGCCGTGAAACTTGCGGTGGAGTGTCTCGGGAAACTTGACGTCGGGAATCTTCATCCCCGAGAACCTCGGGTTGGTCGCAAAGAGCTCCAAATGGCGCTTGGGCAGTGGACCCAGCAGCTTCTGGATCAGGTAGAGCTGGTCGATCTCGCTCTCGCCTGGAAACACGGGCTGCCCCTCCACGAGCTCGCCCATGATGCAGCCAATGGCCCACACGTCGACCGATCGCGTGTACTTCGTATCGGCGAGCAGCAGCTCGGGGGCGCGGTACCAGCGTGTCGCGACGTACTCGGTCAGCTCGTTGGCTGCGACCGCGCCGCTCGGGCCTGCGGTGATGGAGCGCGCGAATCCGAAATCGCACAGCCGCAGCGAGTGGTCGCCCGACGTGCAGTTCACGAGCAGGTTCTCGGGCTTGATGTCGCGGTGGACCACGTTGTTGGCGTGGCAGTGGTGGATCGCCGAGCAGAGCTGGAAGATGTACCTCCGCACAAGCTCACTGTCAATGCCGTGCGGTTTGTCTTCTAGCACTTCGAGCAGATTCTTCTCGACGTATTCAAATACGAGATACAGTCGGCCCTTGCGGCGGAACGCCTCTTTCAACGCCACAATGTTGGCGTGCCGCAGCAGCCGCAGCATCTTGACCTCGCGCAGCGTCGTCTTGCGGACCATGGGATCGTCGTCTTCATTCTCCTTGAACTTTTTGATCGCCACGATCTCGGTCGTCTCCTTGTTCCGGCACTTAAGCACGACCCCGTACGCGCCCTCACCAATGACGCCGAGCACTTCGTACTTGTTCATACTCGCCCGTCGGTTGAAACAGGCCGCCAGGCTCACTGGGACTTGCCTGCCACGTCCTTGGGTGTCATCGACGAGGTTCCACCCACCCCAGAACATTGGCTGGACTTCCAAGTATGGCAGCCTTCCACGAATAGATCTTCAACCCGAGAAATCATGGCGCCAACAGCAAAAGCCACCTAATCGTCAAAACGGGAGTCACTGTCAGCTATTGCTCGGCGCCAGTCCTGGCCTCGTCCGGCTCCTTGGCGTTCGATGGACCAGTCGACTGTGTGCCTGGGGCCTGCTGTGTCGCTCGCGACTGTCTCACTTGGGCTCGCAACTGCTCGTACAGCTCTGTGATGATGGGGTTCTCAACCGTCGGCGGCACCACCGGATTCTCAATCCTGTCAAGGCGCTTGCTCTCCGACTCAAGCACGCGCTGGATTCTCTGGATGCTTTGCTCGGCCGCCTCGCGTGATTCGAAGCCGTCCAGAGCAACCTTCGCTCGGTGATTCTCGCCCACATCTGCCGACACTTCGTACTTGTAGATGCGCTGGCCCGTGAGGCTGCTCGCGTGGTGGCTCAGTTTCACGGTCTTGAGTTTCTGCAGACTACTTAAGTCGAGTTTGGACGACTCTTGCGCTTGCTCGCAAATGGAAGTGGTGTGAGCACTTTCCACTTCGCTGTGAACGACTTCACGAATATACCCGAGCACTCGGTCTTCCTGCGAGGTATCACCTCTGTTCCTGGGAGGCTGCAGGGCCACGAGTTCCTCATACACGAGACGCGCGAGGTCTTCGGCGACTCGGCCGATCTGCTCCACCGACAGTTGCGCCAACGCTGGGAGTTCGCACTGTTGGAAGTAGACCGCGTAGTCAAAATCGTGAAGTACCGACGAGGCAAACGCTTGAACAGCTCTCTTGGTGATGGTGATCAGCGGCTCGCGTGCCGACCGCAGCACCAGCTGCTTCGTGTACTCTTCAGTCACGATGGCCAACGCCGTCGCCGCCGTGTCATCGAAGCTGCCAATGAGCTCCGGGATCCGTGATGCTTTCACACTGGCGATAAAAATCAGGTAGTCGACAAGGCTCTAAGGGAGACAGGCGTCAGCATACGCAAGGTCTTCCTTCCCCACTCCACAACGGCGCACTCGTCCGTACCTCTGATGGCAGCGTTGCGTCCCGATCTACGATCACACACAATGAATGGGTCGTGAGCATTTTCTTTCCATGGAATGGTATCCCAGGCGGGCGATTGATTCCGGATTTGTACCTCGTTCGAAAACGGCGTTCTCCAATGAGCGATCAGCAGTCTCGATGGTCAGACCCTGGCTCAACTACATCACACCACAAGAACTGAGGTCACGTCCACTGCCATGTGAGTCCAACGAGAATGCTATGCTGTACCACTTCTTTTTGCCCGGGGCGACCTTTGCCCGCGCGGCCAAAGCGAGTCGGCACCGCCGCCATGGCCTGCTGGTACGGCTGCGAGCGGCTCCACGAGAGCGGCCCCTGCAGCATGTGGCGGTCGACTACTGGTCGGGACCGGTGCACATAGACTGGGTGCACCGCGTCTTCTAGCTCCTCTGCGCTCGTGGGCTTGATTTCATAGCAGTCCTCGTCCGAATCGCCATCGCTCAGCTCGACGCACTCGTCGCCAAACTCGTCTACGCCCACGGACGGCGCAATGACCTTATTCGCATAAAGTCCTCTCGACGACGGCAGGCCCGCTCGTCTCTTGACGAGTGAGATCGACCGGCGCCGCTCCCGGGCTTGCAGCGGATCGACTCGATTGGCTTGGAAGCGCTTGCTATCAAAGCAGTGGCACGTCGCCTCTCCGACGACGGCTTTCTTGTCATCCTTGCATGCTCGCCAGAGCTGCTGGTGGGCGACGCACCGGCAGTGGCTCAGCACGGTGCTGCTCTCCGCCTGTCGGCATCCCATGCACAGCTCACACCGTGAGGATGCGGGCGCCACCACGCGGCACGCGCACGCACGCGACTCGCGACACAGGCCATGGGCCACGCTCGCACGTTGCGCGGTGCCGCAGACACAATGCTGCTCCAGGCAGCGTCTGCAGGCAAAACAGGCCTCTGCAGTGGCGCAGGCGCAACGCTGGCGCTTCTTTGCGCGGCGCGGGGCCTCGGCAAGTGGCGGCGCGGACTTCTCCATCTCCGACACGTCCGCCATGGTGGTCCAATTATTGCCAACTGTTGGCGGAGCAGTGATAGATATCATAGAAACTATGTACGAGGACAGAGGTCAAATTAACTGAGTTCGTTTAGAAACGATAGAATTGACTATATACTCTGTCTTCTTGGTTCCGGATTCCAGAAGGCGAAAATGGACAATATCGTGCGTGGGAAGCTCAAGCTCAAGGCCGGCGGCAAGCTCAAGGTCACGGACAGCAAGAAGAAGAGCAAGAAGAATAAGAAGAATAAGAAAGACAAGCGTAGCGACGATGACGACGCGGAGCGGTACGCGAAAGGATCCCTCTCGCTTCACGGAAGGAGGATAGTACTGACGCGGCGGTGGTTTTGCGTTGCGGTTGCACAGTGAGGGTGAGAAGGAGCGCGTGGTGCTCGTGACCACGGACATGACGCCTGCACAGCGTCGGTACGAGGAGCTGCGCAAGAAGCGGGTGCGTTACTGCTGCTGGTAACCGTGGGGACTTGGCGGATGCTGACCAGTAGGGGAACACGTTCTCTATTCTCAGGAGCAAGAAGACATCGAAAAGGTGGCGTCCAAGACTTACCGAGAGCGCGTGGAGGAGCTCAACCAGTATCTGGGCCGGCTGACAGAGCATCACGACGTGCCTCGCGTACGTTTCCCTCTGTATTTCCGGACGGCAGCTCCTTGGTCTGTACTGACGGCGTCTGTGTGGATGCGTCACAGGTCTCGGCGGCAGGCAATGGCTAGCTCCATACGCCCGAGATGCATGTCGGCGGCCCCTGTGTGTTTTTACGTATTATATCCAATTCTCTTTACGCAGCACGAGGTCGATTGTTCTATTTCATTGGCGTGAATACAGCACGCGCACTGCTCGCGACAACCTGACGCGGACTTCTGGTACTAGTATCAGTATCTGTGCCACAAGTAGGAGGCAGTGGGCTCAGTCGTCCTGGTCTTGGCCGAGGCTCGATGGAATGTTCTCGGGGTCGGCGTCTTCGCCCCAGCACGCCGGTCGGCCCTTTCGCCACCGCTCATCCAGCTTCTCCATCGTACACTGAAACAGCGGCTTGTGAATCTTCTTGTTGACGATATTGTGCTGCTCACAGAGCCACAGCGAGAAGCTTGTGCGCGAGTCGACACTGCAAGACACGAGGGATTAGTCTGTGACGAGGAACACGACCGTATGCACTGCAGTGTACCGTGGCGGCGACTTCTTGACTTCCTGCTTGAAGTCTTCGGCGCAGTGCATGCACGGGTACATGAGCGCAAGCGCCTCGACGAACGTGCGCGCCTTCTGCTGGTATTCCTGTGTCGGCTTGTCTGGGAAGTACGCACCCATCGAGTGGAGCTGTCCAAATTATGTGTCTCACATATCAGCTCCCAAGTTTATCGTTTCTCATTGGAATGCATGGCGCAGCCTACCAGTCCCCACGTCGCATGACCCAGCTCCTCACGACCCAATGGGCAGTCCTCGGGCAGCGTCGGTTGCTCAGGCGCGTTCGCTGTCGCCGCCGCTCCACCCCCACCAGCAGTGGTCTTCGCAGCACCACCGCTGGCCTTGCGGTTACCCCCCATGAAGCTCTTGAACATGTCGACCTTCGACTTGCACGCTGGCTCGGCGCAATTCGGGTCGCTCTTGACGTCCGCCATCGTTGCGTAGCTTCTGGAAGCTCAATGGTCTCTGTGCCGCATCTTTGATTCGGACGAAGAGTGATGGTACAACATACACTCCTTGCTACCGACAGAATACCGGTATTATGGTAGCTCGCGTCGTTTCGCGACCGACCAGCTCAATTACGTCAAAATGACGCGCTCGCCGCCAAAGTCACCGACGCTGCAGTCTGTGTGCGTGCAGATATATGCCCCCAAGATGCCGGAATATGCTGTGGTACCTAACTGTACCTGCTGATGGACTGCGTCATAGTCTCGCTTCCAATGTGACAATCGCCAATCCCAAGGAAGGCACGCAGCTGGCGGAGCCGGCGCCGCAGCTCGATCTCCCGCAGCGGATTGATGCCCCCGAGACCGTACACTCCCCAATATCCATTTCCTTATTGCTACTGGTAAGAATAATCTGACCAGCATTTTCTAAACGGATAGATCAAAACGCCCTCGCGAGTGTGTGCTGCGACACGAGACGAGCGGATCCGCAAGACCGTGTTTGCTCCGCACGCTGTCAAGCTCCAGAAGCTACGCCACCACATTATCCAGTCGTTCCCAAATGGCGGCGAACTAGTGTCCAAGCTTGCCTGCTGCTCGTCACAAAAGCTCAAAGAGAAAGACAGCGCCGTGTCGGCCAAGCTCATCAAAGAGTACTCGATGCTCGCCGAGTCGAGCAAGCGTGCGGGCCGCCACGACGCGGAATGCACGGCGCATGTGTGGTGCGTGGTGGCAGTTGCACTTCGTACATTATACCGTCGCCGTAGGTTTTGATCTCTTCATGATGTGGCAAGTCTGGGCATCATCTACGACAACGTCGAGGACTACCCCAAGGCCATAGACTGCTATCTTCTCGTGCTTTCCATCAGCGAAAGCACGCAGCAAAAGCTCTTCACAGCGTTGGCGGCCAACTGCATCGGCGTCGACTACCAGCTTCTGTCCAGCGCGTCCAAAGAGTCCTCGTACACGGGCAAATTCGTGGACAGCGGGAATCGCCTCCTGCAGAGTGCGGTCACGTACCACAAGAAGCACCTCGCGGACGCCGATGACGCCGGCAAGTTCGTGGCGCATCTCAATCTGGGACTCACGTTCGGATCACTCGACGAACCGAACGAGGCGGCCAAGCACCACCAGGAGGCGCTGCGGCTCGCGATTCGACTCAACAGCGCGTACGGACAGGCGCTCGCCGTGGGCAACTTGGGGCTGCTGGCGAGCCGCCAGAACGACCTTGAGACGGCGATCGCGTGCATGGAGCAGCACCTGCAGCTCATCCAGTCGGTCAACGACCGCGGTGCAGAGGCGTTTGCGTGGATCCAATTGGGTCACTTGTCGAGCCGACTCGGAAAGCACGAGAAGGCTGTGCGTGCATTCGACCAGGCCTACAAGATCGCACAAGAGACGGGCGAAGCGGGCACCATCAAACAGTGTAGCTGCTACCTCGGTGTCGCGAGAGCGCGGCTTCAGATGGAGTCGTACGTGCGGAAGCTGACGGGGTCTCTGGGACCGTCGCCACCGTCGACTTCGTAGGAATGGGTATGGGGAAATACAAGATTGTATAGGGGAAGAAGTTAATCGGGTGAAACACCGCGTGCTACCATCTAACGCGAGAGAGCCCCTCTAATCTCGACCCATTTGATGACGCCGTCTCGGTTGTTGTTCTTGTCAGTGGAGGGCTTGTCTCCAACATACGCCAGCACGTTTTTCGACGGATGCCAGCAGAGGTACTGGAGCGCGTCACGGAGCTGCAGCGCCAGCGCCTGCTCGCCCGTCTCTGTGTGGCAGACCAGCAGCGTCGAGTCTTCTGTGCCAATCGCGAGGAACTGGCCGTCGTGGTTGAAGCGCACAGTGCGGATGCTGGACCTGATAGGGAGGGGGTACAAGGAGGCACGGGTGAGTAACAACTGGAATGCAAGTGTCATCACAAGAGACCGGAGCCGTACGTGGTGACAACATAAGTGCGGACGCAGTAGAGCTCCTCCAGATCCCAGAGGCTCACGAGGGAGTCGACGCCTCCTATGGCAACGTAGCTGAAGCGCACCATATCCACACAGTAATCAGTCTCTCAGCACTGATAAACAATGCACCCGGCATCTCAGTCCTACCGGCCCGACGGATGAAAGTCGAGGCAGAAGCAGCTTCCGGCGTGGGCAACAACCTGCCAAAAGCAGTTCAGTACAGAGCGACACCACCGCAAGTCATCATCGTCGGCCACGTACTTTGTGGACGTTCTCGAAATTCGGGACCCCTTTCTTCTCTGTCACGATCTTCATGATCTCAAACGTGCCGTACCCAGCCGGGTGACCTATCGCGAAGAGGTCAGTTCCTAGTATCAAGCGATCTCTTCTCCTACGCTCGGACGCACCGGCCGCGACAAAGAGAAACCCCGACTTGTTGAATTGTACCTCGTTCACCTGTAGCATAGGCAACAGTGTGAGGTTCCCCATGGCGACCGTCTCATGACTAGAACCGCACCTCGTACGGATTGACCACGCGGCGCACGACGCGGTACTTGCGCGCGTCGATGAGCGTGACGCAGTCGAGATTGCTCACCGCAATGTACTTGCCGTCGTGGCTGTAGACGACATTGAGCGCGTCGCTCTGCAGCGAGATGCTCTGCTGGATCTTGCCGCTCTTGGCGTCCCAGATGCGCACGGTCTTGTCGGCGCCCGTGGTCGCGAGTCGCGTCGGCGTCGTGGGGTCCCACGCGAGTGAGTGGACCGCTTCCGTGTGGCCGCGCAGCTCTATGGGCTGCTCCTTGGTCGTGCCGTCGTAAAACTACGCGATGGGATCATACACAACTCAGTCCATGCGGCCATTTGCGCAGTCCGCCATGAGTTCGATGGACGCACTGCGTTGACGGGCCAGATGCGGATGGTCTTGTCGCTGCAGCCCGACGCGAGCAGAGATCCGTTGCCGTTGAACTCTAGCGCATAGACCTTGCGCGCGTGGCCGTAGATCTCGGGCAGTTGCGAGTACACGACCGTGTTCGCCGCGGCGGGCGACGCGCCCAGACTCTCCATTTTTGGTTTGTTTGGAAACAGGGCGGGGTTCGTGTTAAGTTCGGTCTTGCATGAGACTAAGTTCGATTACATGTTTTGGTCACTGAACCCAACCGCATGTGATTTGCTGGTGTCGCACTGTGACAGAGGCAGCCAAAATCAAATCTCAGAGGATCATTCATACCCATTCACCGCCAGCCGGTCATTGCAGTCCAAACAGTGTCCAAAGCCTAGCAATCCTCGAATTTATTCTTGACGGATATCTATTTATACAATTTTAAGGTGGGATTGAAGAAGCTCCTGTAAATAATCTCTTTATCCTTTAGACTAGGTTATTGGTTTTCGTAGTGTGCTGGCCGCCCGTCCAGATGATATCTCCGTTCCCTGGCGCCATGGCACTTCGCACTAGGTGCTCACTTTTTCATTGATCATCATCAGCTCACGCCAACGCAGGTGCGGGAGAGGCTCTCAGCATGCTCATCTCGGAGGCGTCGGCTCGGGAGTCGCAGCATGCGGACGACGAGACCATGGCGACAATCGTGTTCTCCCCCAACGACCCGTCCGCGCCGGTCTCGCGGCGCTTCTCGTCGTCCTTCGTGCGCCACGCCATCCGCGACAAGGATGCCGCCATGGCGAGCAGCGAGGCCCGCGCCGAAGAGCTGCTCAAGTTCCACGAAGAGCGCCTGTCGTGGCGCGTCTACCGCACGGCGTGCCAGCTGCGGTTCGGCTACCTGTCGTTTCTCGTGCTCATGGTGCTGCTCATGTTCTCCTTCACCATGCTCATGGAGTTCTTCTTCGCCATCTTCCTCCCGAGCGCGCGCACCTTCTCGACCGAGTACGTCGTGCGCGCCGTCATTCTGCTCGCGCTGCTGCCCATCATGCTCTTTTTCCTCTCGTACTTTTTCGAAGAGGCCGTGCGCTTCTTCTTTGACGCCATCAACAAGCACGACGGCGGGCTCCCCAACTTCCGCCTCGCGCTCACGGTCGTGATCCACTACGTGCGCCACCGCCGCGCGTTCAAGGCCGAGAGCGAGTCCCACCACGAGGGCGACGACGACGACCCGGACGGCGCCGAGTCGCGCCGGTCCCGCACCACGATCTTTCTCAAGGCCAAGGACGACCCGTTCGCAGACGTCGACGACGACGAAGAAGAAGAAGACCAGAAGCAGGACGAAGTCGAGATGGTACGGGAGCTGGTCCAGGCGCACGAAGAGGCCAGTGCGTTGGGCGAGGAGGCCCCCGTGCAGTCGTCGCCGGCGCGGAACCGCTGGAAAAAAGTCGGCACGGCCGTAGTCGCCGCCAACATCTTGAGAAAGAACCAGTACGACGGCCCGGCCATCGCGCTCTCGACGTTTCTCGTTGTGGACTTTTTGTGTCCCGTGCTCTTTGAAGTCATCACGATCCTCTGCTTCGTCTTCGATCTACTCGACTCGTGGTCGCCGTTCTCGGCCTTTCTCGTGTACGTGCAGAGCGGCTTCTGGCTCATGGGCCTCTACGTCGTGCTCTGGATGGTGTGCCACTTCTGGAGCAGCCGCAACCCGCACATGCGCCGGCTCGTGAGCCACCATCGCCGCCGCCGGCGTCTGCTGCGGAGGGAGATGCGCAGCGTCGCGAGAGAAAAGCAGGCCGAACACTTGTGGTTGCTCGACGTCGGCTTTCGATTCTATCACCACGTCGGCGTGTTCCTCAACCCGTTAGCGTGGATGGGCTGCTGTCGCGGGAACTCGGACGCCGGTGCGTCGTCCTCCACGGACGCAGCGGCCACGCAGCAGACTGCGATCGACGTGGCGGCCAGCGAGCCGCCGCCACCGTCCGGCTTCACCTCCCGTGTCGCCACGCGGCTTCGCAATGTTCGCGACACGCGCCGGGTGCTGCGTGCCAAGAACCCGTGGCACCGCCTGTCGTACAACGTGCAGGCCGTCGTCTTGCTGGTCGCGTGTGTCGTCGCGGCGCTCGTGTCGCTCTGGTCGTTTTACCTGGGGTGGCCGCTCATGGGCCTCGCGCTCACGCTCCTGAGCAACGTGATCCAGCGGCGCTTCCCGCAGATTTTCGGCGCCACGTTCCGCCACTTCATCCTCACGTTCGTCGTGCTCTCGCTCGTCTTCTTTTCGTCGACCTTTGCCATCGGCACGTTTGTCACGGGCGGCAACTTTGTGCTGGGCGAGCCGACCGACCAGACGCTTGAGGCTGCCAAGTTGCCCAGCGGCAGTCTGCCCGTGCCGCAGTCCAAGTCCATCCTGTATCCCGTGTGCACGATCGAGTACCGCGGGCTCTCGGTGCTCGATCTCGCGCTCATAGCGGACGCCGCGTACGGCGCCACGCCCGAGATCCAGGCCGCGGCCATGGCGAACCGGTTCAACGGCACGGAACTCGCCGACTTCCGCATCGTCGCCGTCAGCGACAAGGCGGTCGAACACCAAGTGTGGATGGAGATCGCGTTCCCGTCACTCAATACGACTGTGCTGGCCGTGCGCGGCACGGCGTCGGCCGCCGACGCGCTCGAGGATCTCCACTTTTGGTTCGGCATTCTCATCATGCAGGCCGTCAATATCTTCATCCCGTTCCTGCGCCAGCTGCCGCAGGACTTTGTTGTGAAACTGCTCTCGATGAAGCTGGCCTCGGTCTTCACGCCGGCGCCCGTGTACCAGCCCATGCTGGACCACGCCATCGAAGTCAAGAAGCGTGTGGGCGACGAGCTCATTGTCACGGGCCACAGTCTCGGTGGTGCCATGGCTGCCATGATTGGGGCGCGGGTCGAGGCCCAGGCCGTGTCCTTCTCGGGACCGGGCCTGCTCTACTCTCGCGGCCGCTTCGACGTGCAGGCGCAGGACGTGCGCGACTATGTGCTCACGCTCAAGCCGCAAAAGGACATTGTCCCGCGGGTCGACAAGCTCGGCGGCATGGTGCAGGAGCTGCGGTGCCGCCACAAGTCGCCCATGAAGTGCCACAGCACCAGCACACACTTGTGCGAGCTCTACCTGTCGTGCGGCGACGCGCGCCAGCGCTCGTGGGCAGCGAACCGCGAGTGCATCGCGTACGGCGAGCTGCCGGCGGACGAGGTCGGCAGCTAGAAGTTATGTGACAGTGTAAACGTGAGTACTACTGTAGTAGAGAATGAATTCCGACGTTTCGTATTGACACGCTGTGCGAGTGACCACGACGAGCTACGGTGATGGCCGCCGAGTCAGAGCTCTTCCTTTTTGTCCTTCGAGCACACTGAGAAAAACCACCCACAAGAGGTCAGTCGAGTCGAAGCCAGGAGGTCATCCATGTGACTCACCCTGGATGTCGGTCGTGCACGCGCGGTGCTTGGCGGGCGTGTAGTCGTTGAAGAACACGTGCGTGAGTTCGTCTTCGTAGATGCCGACGAACGACGTGCACTACAGTGTAGTATGGACCGACGCCTTGTCAATTTCCACAGGAAAAGAAGCAGAACCACATCCGAACACGCACCGCTTCGGCGAGAAGACGCTGCTTCTTCTTGGTGGACTCCGGGAGCGTCAGCGGCAGACGCTCGCACACGCTGTCGAGCACTTCGAGAATGCGCGCCTGCCACGTACACGCGGGTCAGCCTCGGCATTCAATAGTACGACTCTAGACGCTCTACGGACCTCACTGCGCGAGAACTTGATCTTCTTCTTCTCCTCGCTGATGCGGAACACCACGTCGAGCTCGTAGTCGTCCTGTGGAGTCCCATTTAGCGTCAGCAAGCGTTCATGCCGAGAGAACGGCGAGACCAGCGGGGCCGCACCTGCGTGTTGTTGAGCTGGGTCTCAATCTCATGCACAATCGACTGACAGACTACCAGATGACCTCTCCGTCAGTACCTCATCCTCTTCACTTCCCATCCTACGCATACGCACTGCAGCAGGACGCCGGCTGCGTCTGGCCGTCGCACTCGAGCTCCGTGTGGCCGAGCTTCTTGAACCGCTTCGAGTGGTCCCACCTACGCGACCGTATCCGTGAGCGCACCCCACCGCACCCCAATAGAGACCCCTCTCTCTTTACCTGTGGGTCCACCCAGCGGCCGTTGGCGCGCACGCCGACAGGACCACGCTCGCCGCGACCGTCGCGACCGCCGCCCCGCGCATGTTGCGAATGACGTGCCCTCAGCCGTTTCCACGTCAACTGGCACGAGGTTTTTTGTCGGACTCTATAAAACCTCACCTTGAAGTTGCCCTGTGCTCCGAGGTCTTTTCGATATTCGACAGCAGAGGGTTCTAGAACATCGCTCGAAATTTCGATATTTTCCCTCGCTCTTTTCTATATTTTTAAATTTCGAAGGAATCGGCTCACTTGAAGCCGTTCGCCCAAAACGCAGCCACGTCGCCGGCCATTCCCCATTTCGCAGGCCACGGCGTCCACCGCGTGAGGAACCTCTCTCTCT